>JABASI010003663.1:0-15874 GCA_019776505.1 Tomocerus nigrus
TTAATAATTTAACGTAATTGTATTGTGTGTATCTGCGGATTTCGGTAAGTAAATTTCTGGCAATATTGTGTAGCATTTGCTTCGCAAATTAATAGAATTCCATTTGTAGGAAAATAGTCGAGAAATTCTGGCAATGAGATTGTTAACAAGTAATTAGATCTTCAGAGGAGGAGAGAATGAGATTTAATTAAACCCGTAGATTTTCTGCTGCGGAGAAATATTCTGTTTTGACATGAAAGGGGAGCTGAAGGGCATATCAAGGTAATTGGAAATAAATTAGGAATTGAAAATAGAGAGTAAATACATTTCTCCATTTCTGTATATTTCCTATGGGTAGGAAAGGGATGGAATGGAAATAATTTTGACTCTGACTGTGGTAAATGGAAGTGGGAAGTAATGGAATCTGCATTTTTCGGGTTGCGACTCTGATCCTCACCAAATAGAGTAACTATAAACGAGTATTTTGAGCACGACATGTACATATCCTCGTTTCTAATAAATTGGTTGTTTTACAAACAATATGAGCATGTGGAAAGGTATAATTAAGGTAGTAAATCCTAGCGAAATCTAAGTAAGTCAACATTTGTGAGAAAGGCAAACAAAAACATGCATATTTCTCTGCGAAAAGTGCAATTTCAATATCCATTCCATTCTATGTGTCCATGTAAGGACTAGAGGCAACTAAAAAACACTACAGGACTTGCTAGGATATAAACATAGAAAGTAGTCGGGCTTTAGAGTTAGCGTTCAGCTCCATTTCAGCTCAAAGGATTAGTTAAGTGTCAGCTATTGTCGTGCACTGTTCTGCTGCTATAATAAAAAGTGGGTATACCAGGGATGTCTATATGTAAAGTAGTTGTCTTATAAAGATCTCACGTACATTACTAGACTATTTACCTATTCACACACTAACTAGAGATGATTGTGAATTTGTGACTGTTTTTCAGTCAAGACGTTGTCTAACAAATGCAGAGTGGAAAGGATAGGGACAGAAATTGTAGTTTAGAAAACGTGGCTGGCTACGAGTGAATAGTTAGAGAAGCTAACGCTGATTGTGAGTGTTGTTTTGTGTAACGATGAGTGAATTTGTGCAACGGTGCAAGAGTCATTTTCGCAGAATTGGGCCATTAGACTGACAATTTACTATATGGAATGCATTTTAGAAGGGATTGTGTATACTTAAACAGAGAGGCTCATCTCATCACATCCCATTTGTTTTACCTTTCAGCTTTTTCAATCCCCTTTACTACGCACCTAATAAAACAATATGGTGAGATATACAAAGATACATAGCACTGACAACTTTTTCCTTAATGCAAGCATATAAAACACATCTGATGTTCAATAGGCACTACTCCTCCATTATTTCACCGAGAAGCATATAAAAAAACTGTATCGAAGAGCAAAGAAGTTGAAAAAAATGGTAGTAACTTTTTGTCCTTCGCTCGCTATCGATTCTCTTCTGTAGTTGATACTAGGCAAAGTTTTCGAATTTTTTAGAAGCAATATCCTTCTTATAGGGTGCTATTTGATTTTGATTCGATAGCCCACTGGAAGTTATACAATGGAATCATGCTTCATTTAAATATCTACAATATGGACGCTGAATTCAATGCTATTTCTACATTTTCATTCGAATTTCGACGCAGTTCTGCCAATATATTCTCACTTTTATACTATTACTTACTTACTGCGGCGTATAGGGAACTCGATGTAGTAATCTAGAGCAATTACATGAATAGCAATTCACATTTCACATAAAAACAATTTCATGTCATTCTCAGTCCCAAAGCTTAATTTTCCAGTGCCAAATTGCTCTAAAAGTTGGACTGTTATTAACTACGATCAAGTAATAATGTTTCCATATAGAACTCTATCTTTGGCAATTCAAAAACATTAGCTAGGTATATCAACTTGATTTTGGTATGACATCAGAAATTCCCTTCTTTATCTATAACAGTGAGGCAGAACACAATTCTGCCAACACAATTGCCTTTCTTATTTGCTTTAACCAACCAGAAACGTAGTATAGAAGTGACTGTTATCTACTTTTACTTTCACTCTAAACTTTTTCCTTCTCAATTTCTTCCACTCTAAATATACTCGCGAGTTTTTGTGACTCAATTTGCAAATACAGCTGATGAAATTACCAATTCCGTATTATGGTATTTACTTTAGCATACGTACCATAGTAAGGAGTGCGATAGTACGAATAGCAAAAATGTATGCATTTTAATACAACGAAAGGATAGATACAATACGCAGCCTATTACTCCAAGTAAAGTCTTAAAATTAGCAGGCTATACGTTTATAACTATCCCTGGCCAAGTCTATAGTGTGAATAACAATTTCTCTAGCCTTTTTGGCTTGTTTAAAATTTCATATATAAAAAGTTGTGTGATGTGACGACTGTGACTAGAAAATAGCACTCGAAATTCATGAAGGCATTTCACAAACGCAATTTTCTCAGTTTCTTTATCAGTGCTTGAAAACTGGAGACTTTATGTTTTCTCTCTCTCTCTCCATGCATAATAGATTTCGTCTGCACGAATAATGATCAAATTATGTGTAAGTATAAGGCAGGGTTGCCATCTTCCTCCACTGCCACACCTCTCGAGCGCTATAACTTTAGTAAATTGCTAATTTTTGTAAAGGAGGATGCGACATCAATAAAATATTAGTTACTTTCCTCCTCCTCTGTGATCTGTACAGGGAATCTTCTTTACCTTATAATCACACCATACGTCATTAGCATAAACACTTAGCATAACATTACTCCAGACACACAATTATTGTGATTGTGTACACAACTCAGAGGAGAAGGTAGTGAAAGTATTTGCATTTAAAGTAGAATTGCTGACAAAGTTCACTTGGCATAAAAAAGCTAAACAGTTTCTTGCAAAATTTAAAATTTTACTTGTAAAAGTGATTTTATCTTTTCTGTAAGCTGTAACTTAAATGGCTCCTCGAAAAACGTTGGTTCATATGATATTCCTCCTTTAGTCCATGTACAATTTAAAATCTTGTATTTCTTGTAAATAAAGTTACATAAGATCTCAGTGGGCCGTCTTAGAAATAAATCCCCGTTGGGATTCTTTATCTGAACTTTCTTGTATTAAATTTTACTTGATTTCAGCTCCCGTTTGAAGTCTTTACAAGACTCACTCAGAATTACATTTCTCATTAAACTTTCTGTACTTAATCCTTTGCTCATGCTTCTTTTTATACAATGAACCTGCTCCGATTTTGACTCTTAAACATTTTTCCATTACTGTGATTACATTTTACGATATTCTACTTTACAAAAAAATCTTTCTCAGTTTACAAATGGACAGCATTAAAATGTTGTATAATATTTTGTAGAAGCTTACATACCTAGGTAGTTGCGTAACATGAATAGTAGCTGTAACGGGAAACCCGATTTCCGAATTCACTTTATTTCTAGATAGATTTATGAATGTATCAGTTATCTCTTTTAGACTATATTAATCTGTATATCATGATTTACGAGGGAATTTATTTGGCAACAAAACTTTAGCAAACTACTGCACTGCAGTATACCACTTTGTGACATTGAAAATATTCAAAAGTTAAGTTTTCGCCTGGGGACTATAACTTGTAAGTATAGATGTACAATAAGGGAGGGAGTAGTGTTATCTTTCTACTGTGACTATTCCAGACGCAAAACGAAAGAAATTGTCTACCATATTTTTATCTTAACATTTTACTACACTTTACTACACGTACATGAATAAATTATGTACAGTACTATCTACTTCGTATGACAGTCAAAAATTACCACAATTTCTTTTAAGTACTATCATCTATGTAAAAATGTACGTGATGCATACACGCTCGACAGTTATGTACCAAAGAGCTATAGGTAAAGATATCGTAGTAGTAGACCTGTCATTTGATAGCTTGGCATGAAATTGATATAATTTTAAAAAGGAAACGGAACTGACTGTATTAGTTACGTGCATTACTATAACATGCAATGTCCTAGATCCTATATCGGTATTATGTGATATTGATGTTATATATAATTTGGGATGAGGTACATAATGTACAAAGGAAGACTGGCGACAAATAGTAAGGTACATAAGATAAAATTGACTTCAATTTATGATCCTAGTGATTACGAAGGTAATTTACTGTTTCTAACTATTCCCCATTGAAAATTCAAGCTTTGCAGTTGCAAACTAGAAAACGTGCGTTTGTGGGTTAGTACAGGTGACAATGTTTTGCGGGTACCTAGTGCTGTTAAAGATGCTATCATAATCGTAATATCTATTAAATTGTCTCTGATCTTGAAATCAAAGAAAAAAAATCTATGGTCTCAGTTTACTGTCCCAGGAAGACTTAGAGACTTACACAGTTTTCTATTAGGTTAGGATTGTTTGCTCTCGGAATCTACAACCTTTTCACATTCTGAGGCTTTAAACGTATTTAAAAGCCCAAGGATTATTGTTAATTCATCAAACAGGCAAAGGAGAGCTGTAAACTTACAAAAAAACTTGAGTTTGTTATTTACATTACACATTTGCATGGAAAAGACTTCAAAGTCAAAATCAAATTGAATGAGTTCCGCTACATTTGCTTTTGACAAGCACTAAATATAAACGAATGCATTATGCATGTATAGATAGCTCAAAGATAACTTGATAGTTGATAATAGTACAGATATATAGGTTTATATAACAGTCCAAGCACTCCAAAGTCGGTTGTCACGTTTCTTAGTCTAACACTGCAACGCTTAAATGTATAATTACTTTACAGTGCCTTTTTGATTCATCATTATAATCTTATCTTATCAGGAGGAGTGCAATTAACTAGGTGCTGTTTCAAGTAGTTTTGCAATACACACCGTCGCAAATGACAGTTTTTATGCAAATAAAAGAGGATAAAATGTAATGGATTCCATTATATCTGATGCATAAGTTACATTGGATTGGTTAGTGTCTTAAGGGTAGTGTACATTGTATAAATGCATATTAAATAAATCCTTGGTTGAAGGAAAAGAAGTTGAACTTTTGTATGAAATATGATCTAGGTAGGTTATTGCAAAGCAATGCACTAAAGTTGAATTGAACGACAAGATTGAGTCAGTAATAATTTTTTATTTGTGAATTTTTTGCAGGGTGAGAACTGAGATTCGATATCAAGATTCGAGAAATATGGATTACCAACTATCAGATTAGATGAGACGTTCTTTAACACGTACTATTGTATTACGTGCCACCTCACGATATTAGGACGCACAGTGCAAAAACATACATAGTTACAGCATCGAGAGAGATAGCTGGTCGTAAGTAATCCATTTGCACATTGAAAACTTGTTCTTCTCGTCCAAAGACCCAACCTAACTCAACTGAATGTATTATTAAAAAGAAGATAGATACTCCTTCACTTCTTTGACTCTTTAGGTATTACTGTTATTGCAAAGGGTCTTAAGATACTTACTGAATTCAATTGAATGAACTGAAGATTGCTTTGCTCGCTCCTTACGCTATGTCTTAAGGAAAATCAGTTGAGACAGAGCAGAAGAAAAAGCAGAGTAACAGATTTCACTGATTCAGTGGGCAAAGTGAAGTTGAAGTGAGAAAGAAAAACTAAATTATTACCACACACAGCTATAGGATTGACTATTGGAAACTTTTCTGCGCAAAAACTACCTACTTACATCTCGGCTCAAGTTTTCGCCAAGCCAGAACACTTTGAAAAGGACATACGCTTCTACGTAAATACAATAGTAAACAGGAATCCTCGAAGACAAGCTAGAATCGTGGCATTATTCGAGAATTATTTCGCTGTGACGATACGATTGTGCGTTTTCTTTGTGCGAAGTTATCCTTAAGAGCCACTTCCAGTATATAAAAGTCAAAGTTTTGCCTTGCGTAATTGTACATCATCGAAAGTATCATATTATATCTAAGTTTTAAGAGACACATCAGAAGAAACTAAATAACTAACTTGCCCATCGACTTCTATCTCTTTTCATCCTCTGCCCTTCAATTGACAAGAATTGTCGCATACAATCCTGATTATCTTTGACAGTTTTCCTCTTCCGCTGAATAAACACTGAACAAGTTTTCCTACTTCAAGCAAATTATCGTCTTTTGATCCAAAGTAAACTTCCTACAAAGTGAAAAAGTTTCAAAGTTACACAAAGAGTTCCAGTTTGTAAGAAATAGAATTAGTTTCTGGATAAAAATAAGCTTACCTGCTTCAATTTTGAATTTAGAAGAGAAAGCTCGGAAAAGTTACGAGTTAGTAAACTCATAAATCGCAGCATCCTGGAGGAAGTTCAGGAGAATCTTAAAAAACTGGTAATTAAGGAGCTGCTACAAATTTGTAGTGAGTTTTTGAATCTTTTAGAATCGGAATGGTCCACGTATCCGATGCGGGAGGCCGGCACAAGATGCTAGCCTTCTCAACAGAGCCAAATATTAATACTATTGACACTATTGTCAATATTAAGGACAGCTTGAATAGCTCCTCGTCGTCCTCCAGCAGTGGCAGCACAACCCCCACTGTTGTTGAAAATATTGCGGCCAATATTCATACCACGTTTCCACCGAAAGATCAGCAGTACAATTTAGGAATTATTACCGAAGAGCCATCCCTCTTTTCAAATATGATTAAAAATTCTTCTGCTGACGTCATGATTACCGACGAAGATGGAAGCAATGGAAATGTCAATTTCAGTGACAATCTTAATTCCAATTCCAATACAAACATGCACATTGATGACGGATTCGATTTGATTTCGGCTTCTGGAAGTGAAACGATGCAATTACTGGATAATGAGAGTAATGCGAGTGGTGCGAGCAGCAACAGAGTGTTCACCGAAGAAATTGTTATTTCATCCAGCAAAATGTCTCCGAATTCGATTAAATCCTCCAGCACAACAGATACGACCAAGGTCTTTTCCAAAGTGTCAAATAAGAGTTTGAGTCTCTTTAATAACTCCCATGAAAATAACACAGCCGAGGAATGTTGGGACAACTCGGATGAGCCTGAGAATATCTCGAATCATACTAATGACTTGGAGAAAGCTCCTTTGTTAACACCCGAGAAAACTTCATCTAATGCATCTACAATGACGGGCAACCTTAAACACAGAGTTTCTGCAACGTCTACTCCAATCAAAACTGCTAATTCAGCTACCAGCACTACTACTGATAACATTTCCAATGCCTCCAGCAACATTTCACCGATTACGACTAATGCTGTCGGGGTGGGCACCGACTCAACTCTCGGAACTCCAACTAATTCCGCTCATCCTCTTCATAAACATGGAAAACTGACAAATGGCACGAAACATGCGGGTCTCAAGAGGTAATCGTTATATATGTTTTTCTGCTTGATATAATAATTTCATGCTTTGAAATGATATATTCATAATATCATTTAGGTAGATATAAATAATGTGTCATCGTAATCTACAGATTCGAATAGCGAAGGGTGGTTATTATTAAAAATGTTCTTAATAATTATTTTGCATATGCTATGACGCAATTGTTCAATCACAATAGTATACGAAGATGGAAATTCATGCCACCATACCAAGTGCTCTTCTCCGTCTTGCGTAAATGTGACCGTCGTTTCCCGAGAACAAAGATCATAATATTGTATTTACCTAGAAAGTACCCGTGGAAAAGTTGCGGATTTCAGTCCATCTTTCGGAGAATGCCGGAGATCACTCCGGGTTTTTCCAGCTTTTCCCGTTTGATTCCGATACAGTGTCCTTGTAACAACGAAATACAATTTCGTTTTCTCTCTGTCAATATTGAATTGAAGTCGTATTCTTTTACATACAGTACGTACGCACAATATAAAAACACATTTTTCTTAAGCAGTTTTCATGATTTCAAATTAGTGTTGATGTCAGTGTCACTATTCACTATCGTTAAAATCCGAAATACTTTTCCGGTATTTTTCTAAACATTTCATAACACTACATAGTTGGAGGGAACTTATGTATGTACTGTACGTTTACAAGTAGAATGAAAATACCTATTTATTGTAGGTATTTAATTTACTGTTAACCTTCTTCTGGTCTCTGGTTACTACTTTTTTTCAGAATTTGCAGACTTTCCTTGGATAAATTTAATAAAGCAAGTTAGGAATCCCTTTATTTGTTCATTTCCCTTTTCGAAAGTTATTACACTGCGAAATATCAAACGACAGCTTAAAACATTAAAATCCGAAATACTTTTCCGGTATTTTTCTAAACATTTCATAACACTACATAGTTGGAGGGAACTTATGTATGTACTTTACGCTTACAAGTAGAAAGAAAATACCTATTGTAGGTATTTAATTTAGTGTTAACCTTCTTCTGGTCTCTGGTTACTACTTTTTTTCAGAATTTGCAGACTTTCCTTGGATAAATTTAATAAAGCAAGTTAGGAATCCCTTTATTTATTCATTTCCCTTTTCGAAAGTTATTACACTGCGAAATATCAAACGACAGCTTAAAACAAATCATAGCTGCATAGCTAATGCACCTACGTTAATATATAAGTTCAACAAAGAAACTGGCTTTGAAAATGTGACATCGGACGTCTGAATCGTGGTATATTGTGTACTTTATAACAAGGCTTTTTAGTTTTAGTTAGACTATTATTGGTTGCAACGTATGCACAACACATGTAGGATTTTATTGCATTCTTTATCGTCGAAAAAGACAATTTCTACCTAATTTGCCATGTAAGTAGCGTTGCGTCCCCTCTTCAAAGCAGCATTGATAGAATCTCCATGATTTCTACGAACTCTATCCTGTTTAGTAAAGAATGCTATTTATTATTCTGCTCCAGACGTCTTCACATGTCTGCACACTACAACTTTCATCTAAAGTAGAAAAAGGGAACTATACAGAGGAAAGATGAAGCAAAGCAATCCCTAACAAACTCAATAATGTAGAAAAGCATAGTTGAGATGAGACAGGAGACGGAAGCTCTTTAAAAGACAGATACATAGTATTAGTAGTATTAGTTGTTGGATTNAAAAGGGAACTATACAGGGGAAAGATGAAGCAAAGCAATCCCTAAGAAACTCAATAATGTAGAAAAGCATAGTTGAGATGAGACAGGAGACGGAAGCTCTTTAAAAGACAGATACATAGTATTAGTAGTATTAGTTGTTGGATTTGGATCGACAGAGGAGCTTTAGTGGAGCTCGTGAAAATATCAGAAAATAGACATGTGCTAGTATGTTAAGTTGGAGTTTAGGCTGCCGATAAAAGAGGAAAAGCTTGAGCCGACTTTTGCAAAATCGGCCACGTGCCGTAAAGTACTTTTGCAAGAAACTCGAAATTCTCTCCTTGTCTTTCACATCTACATGAATTTTGCATTTATGACTCCAACTCGTAGACATTAAGATTTCGTGAGTAACTCGGATAGGCTGTCGACAATTTAGGGCCGTTTATATTTCGTACTTATCAGCAGAATAGTAGTACTGATGCTGAAAGAAGGATTTACTAATACATTTGTAATGTTAATAGCTATTCTTAAGTGGTACTCTAATAGCCCTTCCTCATAAAAGGAGCAATATGTATAGGTAATGCACTAGCATGATGAAACTAAGATATTTACGGTAACTACTGAGTAAATAGTAACAAGGAACTCAATTACTTGGCAAAATTTACTTTTAAAAGCGAACAAATAAGATTAAATTCCCTTTTTACTCATTTCTACAGATAGAAGGGAAGTTAGATACTGAAGACTAATTTGGAAGTAGGAAGAGACAGTAGGTTGATGTTCAAGTACTATCAAAATTGTACCGTATGGAACAATAATGAAAATGTAGAAGTTGAAAGGATGGTGTTGGCGGAAAAGCAGAGTTTATTAAATTTCATCGTCCAATTTCCTTTTCAACAGGGTTTCCTTCGGAAGTTCCAAAGGTTCCATGGTGGAAACGCTCATTTACGAAAGCCCTGTTTCAGAAGAACGTGAGATAGTGAAGAAGACTGGAAGCGGAGCCATTCTGACCAATGGAACTGCCAGAGCAGTTGGCATCGACGCTAATGATTCCCAAGACTCCACTATTTCCGGGTAAGAGTCTACTCCCTCATCTTTTACACCGACGCGACCTAAGTAACCTACAAAACTAGAAACACTATTTCTCTATATACGACTCCTTTCCATCTACAGACAATAAATACTTACTACCTGTGCACAATGCATTGATAAAAGGTACACTACCTTTTTTTAAATTTAAGTGTGGCATAGGATTCTAAGAAGAAACATTTTTTCAAAAGAATTTTTTGCTCTATTTGGAATTATATTGAAGAACTGTTACATTTTTTTCGTTTTTAACTACACGGATGGTGAACTATCGCATCTAGGCTCTGAATTTTGCACGGAATCATAAAATTGACACGTAATTAATTGGAATATAAGAAATAAACTAGTTTAGAATAATAATGGGATCCTCGCAAATCCCATCAAATGTCAATTGAGTAAATATCACAACAATTGAATTGAAACTGACGTGGAGTATAGAAACACCCATTTGAACATAAAAAGATAGTTGCAGAAAATTATCCCGTCACATCACATCCCACTAGTTCACCCGAATGACATTTAATCACTATGTAGTTTTTAATGTACAGTATAATTAAATGCACCAATGTATGTTCTAGTATCATCAATCCGGTTTTGCAGGAATCACAACATTGTATAGAAAACACAACAAGGTAGCAATGAAACTTTAGCTATCCTTAGCCCAATTACTACAATCGCGCCAGACAGACAGATTAGATATATGGCTATATGCTCCGAGAGTCCCAGTCAGTCCCAATACTACCTTAGTTTACTAAACTTTATAATTATGTCAGGTATGTTGAACGGTAGTCCACATGCATGTTCTAGCCAATAGCTACATACATAGACACTTAATTAATAATTACGGACATAAAATACACATTATTTGCTACTAGCTTGAGTTGAATAAATTATTTGCCTAATTGTGTAGGGACAAGTAATGTAACTTTGAAGAACCGCTGAAGCAGTATTTTCTCACCTGTTTTTATATATTTGTACAGATAATTAATAGATAGGAGTGATGAGTCTGAATCCACTTGCATAGATTACGTGTCTAATTTGCAATGAAAACCAACCCACATTCACAGACAATAAATGCAAAAAGGAAAATTGCATGCTTTATGTACCGTTGTAGATTTGTATGCATTTGGTGTGGACATGCAAGGATTAGGATTTAAAGTAGATATAGCTGTTTATCAACGGACAGGATGCATATAAGCTAATTGATAAGTAGGTCCTTTTACTAAGAATAATAAATACTTCTCTCTTTATAAAACTGTTTTGTAAATGCCAACATGGAAAGTATTGAACGATTTTCATACATATATTATAATGTTAAATGGCCACTAATGTGAATTTAAATGCAACGTATGTATAGATAAACTATTTGTAAACGTATTGATTGTATAGCATTTACTTATTATTATGGACTGGTTTCCCCTATGGTGGGTTCCTACATAATTAGCAATCATGCAAACTTGCACTGTATTCATTGTTGTTTGAACTAATAGATATTTGATAATTTAGCATAGCTAATACATTTGTTGTTGATGTGCTGCATTAGTTAAGTTGAGCGCAGCGGGGAATTGGCGAAATCAAATTGATTTTGACCTTAGCTTGCCTTTCAATCAGACCATCATTAAAACACCCTTTTTTCTTCTTTTCCCCTCGGCCTTATGACTCATTTATGCAATAAATATGCTCAGATATCAACAGCCACAGCATGCAGTCTACACATACGCTCTTCTTCAAAGCAATTGACAATCTAATCGTAAATCATTTTTGTTTTTGTATGTGTTTATGAATTACGGTAGTAATTTATTTATTCGCATGTACTTTGCACCCGTCCCGTCCTTCTGCTACAGAAACAAACATACTTAATAATTATAAATTAAGCTGTCCTTTCTTAAAATGAGTTTTTACATCTACTTAAGACCATTCTAAATGTTAGGCTCCTAGTTCAGATGAATAAATTGCAAAGGGACTAATAATTTAATAGTTGTAAGGTTTTCCCCTACCATCAAAGGTACAAATAGATTCTATTTAGTTACTGTTTCTTGCATTCGTCGGATTCTCATTCCTTAAACAGGAAGGGAATGGTTTTGTCGTTCTGAGAAAGTGTAATTTCGTTTACAGTTATGTAGGCACATAATTATTAGATTGCCTATAGCGAAGAAGGAATTCTATTGCACAAAGATAAATGATGAATTGAGTTATACGTACAGGTGCCCTACGGAAGCCTTTTGTAATTAGGTAGCTTCAAACATCATGAAACGGATGGGTAGGTAAAGCAGAAACAATTTGCTGGCCTTTGCGGTGAAAAGCCACAGTGACTTTGCAAACACAAATGTATACTACCGGTACGGAGCAATTTCAAACTATGTTTTAGCTCTAGAGCAATCTAACAATGTTAGGAAATTGTAATTTTCCTCTTAATGGAATTCAGTTGGCATTGACATTTAGGCTTCTATGTGGTTGCCAAACCATATGGTTCGTATCTTTAGCTTTAACTATGGCCTATGTTTTTATCGATAAAACATTTTAGCTAGAATCTAGCCAAACAATAGAAAAACTCGCAAAGTTCAATGCGTTCTGTCATCCTCGATTTGACATCGACAGGTGGCCGATTAAATCAACACAGAAGCATTTATTTTTCAGAAATATCAATTATAGTGTCTTATCTACCCAAGTCTAACGTTAATCTGAGTGCTTTGTGTACAAACTCCCATTTTCATAATGAAAATCTACGTAGGCATTTGTTTTCCACTTTATAAAAGCCCTTTTAATTTGTTTACATATCAATTGCTCATGCACTCTATTATTACGAAGGATATCTAATCGGCTTGTGGATTACCGACACTTTGAAACTCATTCCGTTTCAACTAGGCACTTAGTTCATCCCCAAATATAAATCATCATAAGCCAGACTCTGGGTTTATGTGGTCATTATGGCCGTTTTCCTGACGTATGCTTTACACAAGTAGGACAAACAACTACTAATTACCTTAATTTAGAGACACACTAATTATATACATATGTTTAGGTAGACATAATATACTGCATAAATTATGTATGTACATCTTTATTAGCTAATGATTCTAATGATTCATTAGTAAACTAATCTAAAGCATGTAGGACAAAGCAATTTACTTCAAGTATTTACTAAGCATTTAGCATTTTTATGGAAATCCATTACATTTACACGGAGATCAATTTGTATGGAAGAACTTTCTTGATTTTATTGTACGTTAGAAACTGAAGTACTACTTATTTCCAATACAAGTTTACAATAGGGTCAACATAATTGTAAATACGATGTAATAGCTTTAATTTTTAACTCTTGCAACACAAGTCTCAAGAAATTGCACTGTGTAGTAGTATGAAGTTTATGCATAGCGAAAGGAACAGTGCGCGGAGTACGGGGTAGTTCAGTGTGAGTGAGTGAAGAAGGCGAGTGAGCAGATGAAACGAAATAGCAGCAGCAGTGCCATCCATCCATGAATGAAAACATGGCAAGTTTAGAGTTTGCTCGAACCACATTAGGTGATGGTGATTCTATAAATTCCATCTGCCAAAATACAGAGTCTCCTTTAGCTTTTTGAAACACTAATATCCTTTGCAATGGCAATGAGGGCAATCAGAACAATCCTTGAAGTTGACTCTACAAGTTTCTACCACAAGCCACAATGTGTCCTTAACAAATACTTTTTCCAGACTTTTACTTATATCTACTAAAGCATTTTACTTCGTCTTAAGTATGAAGGCCACTTTCTTTGCTTTCCCTTCTCCTTCTGTCAAACATCTTAAACAAAGAGTCAAGTCCAACAGAAACCATGCAAATGCCAGAGTGACCAATGTTATCAGGTATATCATAGTACCTAATAAAAGATATTGATACCTGGTTACTTCTATCGAATTTTTTAAACCTTTAATTTCGTCACTTTTATCGTTTTATTCAACTTAATATTTTTTCTGGATGTCTTTCAGCAACGTGTGTGTGTGTGAATGTGAAGCCTTTGAATTTAGCTATTTCATATAAAATTTTAGCCATTGCATTACTTTACAATATGGTAGATAGCTATTTTCTTTCTACTTGTAAATAAATAGTTAGTAAAAGTTACTTTTTTATAGTTGTAGATGGAATTCTAAGAAATCTAATTTTCAAATGTCAGTGGTCGTTTGCTTTTTCGATCCATTAAGATTTGATAGGAAATCTGTATCCTAATTGTATTTGAAAAGATGACTGTTAGTTTTATCAGGCGAAAGTAACTAACGAAGTGCACAACAAACGAGAAGGTATCCATTTAAGAATGTAATCTATACGATGCGTTGATTAGAGTGGATGTGCTTGTTGCTCTTGTGACTCATGGCAATTTTGGTGGAAAGGACAGTAGTGGAGTGGTGAATTGGCTAAAATAATGGGATTGGATAGAATTGAGTTGGGATTGGAGAAGGATGTAGTGTTTGATGTACAAAGGCTCGCAAATGACAGAGACACATCCCGTATAAAAATGTAGCACATTGTAGGAAACTGAAAAGATTAAGAGTTAAGAGCCATTCTGGCTGTTCGGACGGACTGTTTCTTTTGTAAAGTAGAGGCAGAGCGTCTGATTTTGACATGGCTCATGGTTCGGCTTGGCTACACACAGACAGAAGAGAGGAACACAACAAAACGATTCTGCAGTCTCCGTATGAATGTAGCCAAGGTAGTTAGCATCAAGTCTCTTCTGCTACATCTAACATAGTGGATAGATAAATAGTGGCCCTTCTCGTATAGAGCAGATAGAGATAGGGACTTGTATTTTCTATGAATGTACATTGTGTTAGAGTGTAGTTTTTTAGCAAGGCAAGCAATGTAGCTTGGTTGTGATGTCGTAGAGTAAGAGAGAGTTTTAAGTCGTGACATAACATAGCAGAGCGTAGTATAGGATTGCCATTGCTCTGCTGTTTTTTACCACAGTTCGCCATCCTTCGGTGCCATGATGATGATGCCATGGCTTGGCTATGGTTGCCTTACTTTACTACAGACAAGCTAAGCCAGCCAGAGCCTTTTCCTTCGCAACCCCTTTCCTTTCCAATGGGATGGACTCTTCCGAAGAGCTGAAAAGAACAGAGAATTGTAGTGAAATAGGCATTTCCCATGAAAACAGCCAGTTAGACGTAGCTCTCTGTCTCTCCTACTTCTCTTTAGATCCTCTTGGCTTCCTTTGCTCTCCTACACTACATTCTACTATAGAGAAATTAGGGATATATGTAATACTACATAGAAAATGCATATGTACTATGTGTATATATTTGCTATATAAGTAAATGCTCTCTTGTTTCTCTTTTGTAGTGTTAGTGCGAAAAGGTATGAAATAGTTTGGCGTATAATAATACCCAGTAGTATTGTACATGCTGGCTCCTAAAGTTTTTCTTCTTTTACTCAGGGTTTATGACAGTGTAAATATATGTACCTATTTATTTAGGTTTTAAACTACTATATCGTTATATAAGAGTGAATGAAAAGGATGAAAAGAATGAAGGTCCATTTCGCTACGTGTATATAGGTAGCATATCAGTTTAGTTCACTTTGTAGTTTAGTGCATTAGTTGATCCTCGGTTTTTCGCCTCCTCCGCTCTCCGACTTAATATACTTCCAATTCGAATTTCAAACTAAACTAACAATATAAACTAAAGCTATACACTAAAGGTTTATGGAGGAAAGTTCACACTATTTCTCTATGCAATATAAACTTCTCGTTGGCCATCTACTTATTTTACACATACTTTTCAGCTCCATTCAATTACTGTGTAACTCTAGATTGGCTATAATACAAGGTGCC
>JABASI010003664.1:0-15872 GCA_019776505.1 Tomocerus nigrus
ATATTCTCATGATATTTTTTGAATTGATGTGGAAAATTGAAAACGATAACATTAAAACGTCATAAATTATACATTCGAAAAAGTGTTCAAAAATTGCGTATCTTTATGGTGGGGATACTCGGATTTTTTGTAAAAGGTCGAAATTTTTTTTCGCGCTTGGCGCGAAAGGGCCCTGGCGGGTTGCCCCCGACCCCGCCCCTCCTCCCTCCCGCCACTCCCACTTTTTTCAGCCCCCCCGAAATTGGGTTCTAAATACGGGTATGCATTTCCTGATCCCCATTTTCATGTTAAAGAATTTTAAACGACAGATTTCGTACTCATCTCTGTCTCTGATGTCAAAATCTTTTTATAAATTCTCTTCAGCATAATATCACAATAATATATATGACAGCGACGGAATCCGAACGTGTAATCCGGACTTACACGCACCCAGCAGTTGTTCAAGTCAATTATTTGTAGTAGTACTAGTACCTAATAATTTATTGGTACCAAACCATTACTTTTGTGCTGGCACCCTAGATAAGCAGGATGTTGATCAAGAAGTGGTACAACCTTCGCACAATTTTGAAATATTTAGTTTTATTTCGCACAAAGCGTAAATGTTTTGCGACTTTAAAGGTCATAAATATTGTTGTTTTTCATTATTTTATGGGGACGTACTGGATTTTGCTGCAATAAAAAAAAATTCGTTTCCGACAGGAATTATTATAAAGCAGTAAAAAAACATGAAATGGTTGAGCATAATCAATAGGCTTATTTGGTAGCTTTCACTGTTTAGAAAAAACAACGTGGAGGGAAAAATCATTTTATCCCCCTTCAGGGGTAGGGGTGTACGAAAGGTAAAATTTTCCGGATTTTATTTTAAAACCATTTTTCTCTTTTCTCTTTCTTTAAGAATCTCTCTTTTTCATTTTCACTTTTGTTGATTAAAAAGTTTTTAGAGTAAAAATTGGTTCCCATATTTCTAATTGATTTGGCTCCAACGAAATTTCAAAAAAATTTGTTCGAGCAAGAGAGGTTTCAAAATTTCAAACATGATTTTGAAACAGTTAACATTCGAATTTCGAAAATTCTTTCAGGAACCAGCTATGGAACTCTTTAACTTAACTTTTAGTAAAACTTTTATTCACATCGGCCCAGTATAGTTTTTTTACATTAAAATCCGGGAAATTTTACCTTTGGTACACCCCTACCTCCGAAGGGGGCAAATTTTTTTCCCTTCAATCTGTCTTTTTTAAATAGTGAAAGCTACCGAAATAAGCTTATTGCTTATGCTCAATAATTTCATGTTTTTTTTATTTACTGCTTTATAGTAATTCCTGTCTTCCATTAAAAGTTCTGTACTACATTATGGATAATTTTATGCGTCTACAGCAGATTTGTAATTCGAAAGCAAACCATTGAAATTGAATACCTATTCATAGCTATAAGATTAAAATAAAAGTACTTATTAGAACTTTCAAACCCACTCCGTATTTTAAAACCCGGGTTTTGCAGAAGCCCAGGTTTAAACCAGACGTACTTTTCGTCGTAATTTCTACCGTTTAAAATTCAATCGTTACTAATATAAAAGAAGTAGGTCTGAGCTACTTCTCCGAGGAAGTCAAATAAAAAACCAATTCAAAATCAGTTGGCAACTTCGGCAGTTACTTTTGAAGACATACTTTTATTTTTCAAAAAATTCTCATGTGGCTGCAAATGCAAAATTCGACAATTTGAGAGATTGTTCGTGCTACGTAAATAGTCTATGTCTTTGAATATCAATGAACTTTTTTCAATTTCATTTCTTATTTACCAAATTTTGCGCAAAAACGTTTGAAAAATGAACAGAAATGTAAACGTATTTATAGTTACTTTAACCTTAGCATGAGCAACTCTAATTTCACACTATATCAATTGCGTTTGAAAAAACTTGAACCAAATGAAACGGTGGTTTGATACTTTTTCGAACCATTCTGATCCGGAAAACCACACATTTTATATATGATCGAACACTATGTCTACTTATTTCATCTTCATCTTGGCTTGGTACAAACAGTAAAATATATTCATGATAGTCATGTATTACAAAGCATGAGCTATAGTATAGGCTTTGACAACAAATTATATATAATTATTTAATAAATACGACTTACATGTCTCCCGATGCTCAAGAATTTTGATGTAATGTACTAGGTATATACTAATTACATACACAATACACATCGTTAGTTTTTGCCCCATATGCTATGTTTCCTTGTTGACCGTCCGGTTGGTTTCCTGAAGATAATAATATTAGTTAGGTATAGGTATATTAGCTAATACCAAATGTAGTTACAATTATGTAAGAGTACAATACACTACCTATGTCTCATCTCACGCCAACAATCCATTTGCAGAATTAAGGTTTGGACGCTAATAGTAAATAGATTAAATTACGGAGAGGTGATTATGCTTTCTTACAAAAGGTAGTGGTAATCAAGGTCCCCAACGGGTCTAAACCAAAAATGACCATTTTTTCAATGAAGACCCGTAAATTGAATAAATGGATCATGTTCGCTGTCCAAATCCTACAAAATAGTTAACATCAACCGGAGGTTTAGACATGTAAATAAGACAGCATTTTGAGATTGCTTTCAATAGTTTTATAAATTAATTAATTTCAGACTTAGTCGAACGTTAATTTAGAGAATTTATGACAAGATGGCATGGCCGGTATATAGGCAACAGGGATTTGTGTACAGGGCAACAGGAAATGGAAAAGTAATAACTCTATCAATACTGTCTTATTACTGCGAAGCTTGTTTATGCCCTATAATTTATTTTTCCTCTCCCCTTGTAAAGCTCTATATTTTCCTCACCTGAGTGTACAAAATCCCCAGTTCCTAGATACAGACTATACAGCCACCTTGGGAAAATAATGTAACTAATGTCAGCAGTAAACCAAAAATAAGCATAAGGAAAATCAAATAATAATTCTGTTCGAAACGACCATAATTGAAAAACTTTATATACCTACCTACATATTATATTTTAGTGGGTAGGTATACAAAAACACAATGCTAAAATTATTGAACAATACTTACGCACTATACTCGATTTTTTTGTCTTTTCATTTACTTACTTGTATCCTGGTGAGCGTTTTGCAAAATAAATTGAATATATGGTATTAAGTATATATGTATTGTATATTTATTCTTTTAATTTTCTTTTCTTCTTTTCTTAACTATGGCGATGGCATTTGCGATTGACTTGACTTGACTATGGCACAATACGGTAGGTATATTAATTATTAATTAATTATTTTCTCAATTTAGCAGCTTTAGTAGTTAGTCAAAAAAATCTGACCAACAAAGAAAAGCCTACTGAATACTCCTGCAGTTAGGACAGTCACAAAGTCACAATAACAGTAACAATGCACCCACTAAAACGTCAAACATTCCTTAACAGTGAAGCAGTAATACTATTTTTATTACTTACTATATGTAGGTGCTGTACTAAAACCATAATTACAACGTATGCATGCGAGTACCTATGCACATGCACAAATGGAAATGAGAATGTCGCCTTGTTACATATTGTCTATAATATAATTATAACAGCCTTATGAAATAAGGATACGCAGGTCGCAGACGGAGACAGCAGATGAAGAAAAGTCGTTTATTTTGAGCTGGGGTTGCTTGTTAGGGTGTAATGTACGTATGTACGCGTTTGTTTTAGGTAGGTGCTTTACAATGAAACTCTTTGTTCCAAAGATAAAAGAGCTTAAGGGGGACTCAGTTAAAAAAAAGTTTTGTGGGATCGGAACCGAGACATCGTAATTTGTGAAGGAAAGGGAAAGGACTGTTTAGAAATATTGAGAACCAACCAAGTGTTGGAGCCAGTGCATTCTATGTATATGCATTCATTTTGTGCAGAATTGCAAGATTTACCCGCCCCGGTGTACAAATGTAGACTGTTTCCAAAACTCAGATAAAATATAAAAAGTTGTAATAAATAGCAAAAATAGAGAAAAAATTGGGGTGAGTAACGAGCTACATGCATTTTACAAATTTATTTACAACTTTTTCAATTGAAAATGCCTTTTTTGAACGTATCTCACCCATGGGCTCTAGGAAATTAATATATGCAGATTTCAAAACTTTCAACCCCATTTAAACCTAAGTCCATTTGATCTCGCGCAAGGTAGCGGCGTGCATGCTAACTCTGAGTCCTCCTTAAGAGGGTCAGAAGATCATTTCCGTTCAACATAAACAAAGTCATAAAATAGAACAAAAACCTTCCCTTCTTGCAGCATAAACTCTGACTCCAGCATCAACTCAGTACACTTTGAAGGGATGCAGTAAATACATACGTGGGCAGTGGACATACTTGCGTCAGTGTGTAATTAAATGTGTATAGCTATCTACTCGTATATTTATAATTATTATAATAGAAATATTTTATTATGTCTAACTATACTAAATTAGGTGTCTATGTATTATTGTGCATTTTCTATTTTGTTGTGTTGTTTAAATGTGTCTTTTCTTGCAGCTCACAGATGAAAATAATTTTTCTTTGAGATAAGGAACGTAATTATTTTGAATACTTGTGAGACGGATGGCTAGCTGAAACTTCTACTAATAAAATAAGTACTAACACACAACAAGCATTCGTTGTTTCCATTTTGTCGGCAGATTCTCCGTCAAAAAGCCATTGTGTCCACATAGCCCCTATTGTCAAACTACAATTTTTAGTAGGTATAGCACATTTAGTGAGCTGCAATAACTTTTTGTTTTGTATGGTTTCTATTTCTCAGCATATTATATTACATGTCAAAGGGACGGTTTTGGGTTGTCCAGCTTTACCTATTGGGTCTCCCTTTGACATCGAGATATGAAATGACAGGGATATAATCGAAGGGATAAAGCTTCAAAAATAATTTTTCAGGCAATTAAATATTGCATAAATATTGCATAACTCTTTATATGACAAAACAATTTTTTGTGGCTCAATCACCTTTTAAACCAACGTTCATTATTTCGGTATTTTATTTTCTATTACAATTTTGTTACAGTTCAATGTTATCAAATTGTACTTGATACAGTGACTTTTCGAGGCTTTTTCCGGAATCGAATAGAAAGTCCTATCCCTTCCTGTCAAAAAATTTATCCACATTGAAACCGAAGTAGACAGAGTTCTTACAGGTGGATACACTTTTTTGAAAATTTTTTTCGGGGTAACTAAAATTAATTTTTGTTAGTATTTCTTCCAATTCTTCGCCCAAGCCAACTTTGAAAACATTTTTCAAAGAGCTGTTTGACAACACAGGCATTAAATTGCTCATAATTCCGCCGTATCCTTTAGGGAGGCTATTATAGCTCTCTGTGAGGGGGAAATGAACATGAAATTGAATGTCCTTTATTTCAGAAATTTCCTTATACGTAACTTTTTTCAAAAATGGTTTTGGTGCGATGAGACCTGTAGTCACTATGCCTTTGTAGCCGTTAGCTAAAACAATCAATGCAACTAAATAACAAGCGAGAGTTATTCGAAATCGGATTCGAAATGCAATTTTCGATGAAAATGTCGTGCCTTGCTTCAGAGCTAGCAGAAAAATGAAGAACATGACATCGACGATATTTCTCATTTTCTTTTCTTGAAATTCAGGAAAATTTTGTATGCATAGATAGTGGAATGCATATGAATAAATGAGGAAGAAAATCAAGAGTGCTATCCAAAGGTCTACATTAAAAGGATTGTAGAAGGCCCAGAAACTAAAATTATCTTCGGAGGTGATGCACAAAATGAACTTCAAATCTTTTCCCATTCCATGTATAATTATTTGATTGTGTATGTATTCATGTAGATGGATTTGAGATGTGGCGTAGTTACTTAAAACATGGTTAGGTAAATTCCGATGTATTCGCCTAATAAGGAATCTCATATTTCCCGAATGGAATAATGTAATGCTTTCCAAGTTTTCAAAAAGCAATGAAAACAAAATAAATTTTACTTCATCGTTTTGATGACTAAATGACACTCGTTTAAATTTCATCGGCGAGCAAATTCCCTCACAATTTTCGTTTAGCCAGCCAGTAACAAAAGTCCAAGAATTTAAATTCCACATTGATTCCACTTTCCATTTATCTAAAGTTCGCAAGTTCATCTCAGTCATTTTGATTTTTATTGGCAGAAACATGTGCTGCATTATTAAATGTTCAGGATTTCCACGCTCGTAAGGAAAACGGGCAAAAATACAAATATTTTCATTAATTTCAGATTCAGTCAAAGGATTAAATTCATTACCGAAGGCATTGCAATATTTGCAAAGGCCAACTAAGGAGTTTTGTTTTGGAAAGTAGAAAAATGTCTTTTCTGGCAGCGTGCTTTCCTCCAGTCGGGCTACAAGGTTTAGAAATGCGATATCTTCAGGCTCTTTTTCCGTTACAATTGTGCTGTATGTATTTGGCTGGTAGCTACGTTTTGCTATTCTTCCCTCTGGAAATTGTGCGACCTTAAGCAGAAATGAATATACAGCACTGATATTTTCTCGCTCTACAAGTGGCTTTAAATATCCTTGCGGCAGCTGCCATTGCATAAACATTTTGTAATATGCATGAAAATATTGGAAATCTGTGTAGTCTTCTTTGATGTCGTGAGGATAGAGGAGTATGTGGGAGAGACAATTCAAATTTTGAAATCGCTTTAGTGTAATGAACTTTTTGTCTTCTTCCAAAAGATCTTCTCTCAAAGAAAAAATGAAATTTGATTTGGTTGTGTCGGAATATCCATAGTCCGATGATTGGTATTCATAATTGAGCCTCCACTTGTTCCCATTGCTCATGATTTTAAACAGAGTTGAATTTTTGCTCATTGTTTTCAAATTGCTGTTTGAAATAGTCATAGGAGTTTTCATGCCTTCAAGAACTATTTCCTTTGCTTGTGGAGTGTCAAAGAAATACAAATGCACATCACAACCTTGATACACACCTAAAAATGTGTAAATGGCTTTGTCGCCTGTACTTGACAATACCGTGGAGTTAATTCCAAGACCTAACAGTGTTATTAGTGCCAAAGTGATGGCATTTAATAAGCACAACATTTTTACTGAGTTGATACTAATTATCAACAAATTGTCCCTTCCACACTTAAAGTAAAATTTCAAGTTTTGTTTGCAACTCTTGAATTCAAAGTTTGAAAAATTTATTGAATTGACATCCTAGATAATATACAGTTGTTTTTAATAATAATGAAAATTGTCAACCTTCTTATTTCGAATTAGAACTGGTAGCATGCCTTTCGAAATCCGAATGATATATCGCCGAACGCTGAAAATACATAGGTAGATATATAGTATAGGTACTATAATATGAAATCCGAATGGTGCGCCTGCGAACTGAAAATGACAACAAACGACATCCGAATCCGAATTAATGAGTTACATGTAGAAATGGTTTGAACGTCACTTTTAGATGTGAGCCCTATGAATGTGTTGGGATTTATTTGAATTTGGATGAATTATTTTGATTTTAATTGGATGTGCTTGGATTTGATTGAATTTGATTGTGTAAACAAGGAATTATTTGAATTTGTTATGTATCTTGTGGAATATTCCTGTCATATGGAAATTATTTGGATTTGATTCGTATTGAATGAAATTGTTTCATTTTGGACGATTTTCGCACATCAGTGTTTGAATTTAGTTGGATGGAATTTTGATCATTTATTTGAATTTCCATGGGATTTAATTGAATGAAATTGTTCTTGTATAATGCTGACTTACCAGTGGTGAGTGTGGTGAGAAATTCGCTGCATGGCCAAAGGTCCCTTGTTCACCAGTAAAAGTGAGTTTCAACCCATTCATATATTATGTAGGTAACTAATATTATGTACTATATTATATACTATACTATAATTATTATGAAGCTATTATATGTAATTAAGTCGGATTCGGTTGTCGTATGCTTAGTATACTTATGTGCTAGGTACTCGCATTTTGCATATACAATTTCGATTTCTCATAAATAATTCTTCGTTCGGCGAAACATACCATTCCCTCTTTTTATAAAATTTCCTACAAGTACTACTCCTCCCGGTGGCTGAAAATAGCGTGCTACACGAGTGTCATCCTCGTAATCTTGTATTCTCAGTATTTTCTGCTTAATTAATTACGATTTACATTTTCATCAATATTTCCGTGACACGTTTGAATAGCCCTGGGCCGTTTCTGAGAAATTGAATTAATTATTGGTTTTTACGGTATTGGGGAGCACTCAAAATAATTGCAGGGACCAAATTTTCGAAACATCGTAAAATTACGATCGTAAATTTTCCATTGTAAAGTTACGATTTTAAAATATTTTACAATGTAAAATGGACAGGTATCCATGGAAAATACGAGATCGTAATTTTACGATGTTTCGAAAATAACCCCCCAGAATCACGTGTATAGTGTATAGGCACGTTCGCACGTTATGCACAGCTGCACTAGTTTTTCATAGAAATTGCTCGTATTTGCCTTTCGTTGGAGTTTCTCGAATTCTCTACAACTGATCATTTCATTAATTGACAAGTTTAATAAATATCTCAACTTTGTTTTCAGATGGTTAGTTTTCACGTAGTTTTTTAATACTACTAGATTGCCTTCTTTTGCAGGGTAGCCATATGTAGACAGTCACACGATAATACGCAAAAAAATTGAGGTTTATTACAGAGTCTATACTTAGAGCGATTCTTAATTACTGCATCCCATAATACTCTGCTTCCATAATCTTATAACGGTTCTTTAGGTAACTGGCACTGGCCAGCGAAACCGAAATAACGTGCAAAAGGTATAAGCAGTTTGTAACAGAATAATATCATCAAAACATTTATTTTTCTCATTCGCTCTTATAAATATTCTTTCTTCATCCGTAAAAATTCATTCGTAAAAATTCATCCGTAAAAAATTCATCTGTATATAAAAATCCATCGGCCAAATATTCATCTGTATATAAAAATTCATCGACAAAAGATCATCTGTGAAAGAGTATGTAGGTACTTAATTCATGTAATATTAATCAATTATAACATGTGTAAGATAAATAATTATGTTCTATATATAAGCACTCCAGTATATAAAAGCTAGTGAGGCGACGAGATTTTAGAAAACAATGACGACAAATTTTGAAAAAGTTGACTAGATATCCACGTCAATCAGAACGAAGGACGGAAATGTCCTATCGGCATCATCTTCATCAATTTCCTGTACGTGTAATTGGTAATGGGAAAATTTCGTCGCGGAAACGGAGCAACAGACTGTAAAATCAAAAATTAAAAAGAGATTGGAATCTTATTCTTCTAAAACATTTTACTACAGCATTACAGCAAAAAACATAAATGGTTAAATTAGCCTATTTAAATCTGAACGAATATGTATCTTTGACCAGATAAATCCCTAAAATGAAAAAGTAAAGTAACCAAACAAATAAGGCAAATAGTTATGGCTTAAATGAAAATGGAACTTACGACATTGTCGATTTCTTCCTCATCTTTTTTAACAGCTGCATGCAATCGCTTAGTAGGTGTAGCCTTTCCCGCTGTGGTAGCCAAATATTCCTTATTTCGAAGTGTTTTACGATGATAGAAGAAAAAAATACTGCACTTCTCTTTCGCTTCGCCCGGTCTATGTCGCTCGCGATAAATCTCGTCATCTGTATCCTCATACTATAAAAATTTAAGTGGTTTATATATAAAACATTTTCGGAACATATGTACGTGTACTTTGTTTTGTCACCACTCATAAGTGTAAAATAATAAATTACCTGATCATCTTGAGAATCAGTATGATTTTTCGATCCCCTACTCCTGCGTTTCGGTTTGGCTATTTTAAGTAAATCGTCCTTCGGAAGCGCTTTAAACTCTTTCACACGGAAGCTGCAATCATAAAGAGAGAGGACAAAGACTGTTAAGATGATACGAATGATCGACAATTATTATAGCAAATCAGTGAGAGGATTATATTTATACACAATGCTTAATACCTGGCAATTTGTATTTAAAGAGAAAAACTTAGCAGTTCTTGAAAATGAACATTGAAATGGCAAAGACAGTTTTGCTGTTATTAAACTCGGAGAAAAGGGATGAGGTCTGATACTCCTTGTTAACAAATTAGTTAAATTCAATTTATTAATATTAAATGATGGCATTGATAACCGTCAAAATTAATTTATAAAATCAAAAATTCTCGATCCTTACCTGGGACAGAGTATTTCTTTGTACGGAAACGTTTTTATTGATGTTGTGGGCACACAATTAGATGGAATGCCGCATTCAACTATTTCCAAACTCGATGTTCTTCCCGCAGCCCTAAATAACAGTAATTCATTTGTGTTTCTTCAAACTTGATTAGCGCTTTCAATTAGTCTATATTCTAAAAATAATTTAATCATTTTCAATGCAAAATTGCACAGCTTGAACAACTCAACATGGTCATTATCTATTTTTGTTTAGGAATTTTATGAGAGTTTCATACCTCAGTCTCGCAGACGATCTTCTATTGTTTGCACAGCTCAGATGAGACAATTCAGCAGCTTTCACTTCATTATTCCATCCGCAGGATTTAACTCGCTTTTCCCCGTCTACATAAAATAAACAGAAAAGAAAATTAGTAAGTTTAATTAAATGCGATATAATAATTGACAATTGATTAAGAGTCAGCTGAATATTGGAACAATGATTACACGCGAGATTCTGTAAAATAAAACATTAAAGGATAAAACAATTGCCAACTAAAATATTTTAATTCTGGCAACAACTAAGACGCGAATTTTAGTTTGGATGAATTATATTGGCAAATGGTAATACTCACTGTTCGGATGTTCTGCTGCTTTTTGCTTCCCGTTTCTCTGCAATGATGTTCGTCCACATTTAACTGAATCAGCGGTGGCCGTAGAATTTTTTGTGTTAGTGATACACCGAAGTTTAGGTGGACGCCCTCTTCCACGTTTGGGAATTTCCAGTTCCTTCATGACACCAACCTTCTTCATTGTATAATCTGTTTAATAAAAAATAATAGTATAAATAATACCATAATGGCACCTCAATAGTAGCTGCATAATTGCAATAATTTTTGGATATTTCATAAAAATGGGAAAAATTAAGACTTAATTTTTTAACGTTAATAACATGCTATAGGAGTCGTAAATTACAAAAAAAACCTTAATCATGCCAACTTTATAACGACAATATTGGCGAAATAATTTTTACTGCCTCTATTTACACTCATTAGTATTTCTAATTTAGTATCAACTTTACTTTTTGTTGCATGCCTACGAGTATTTTATATTTGTCAAACAAAAACGCTCTTTTATATTTGCTGATATCAATTGACAAATCTACATGCAATTTTTAGTTTCCAGCTTAAAATAATGTTAGGTACTTAATTCCAAACCGGAAACTGATGGAATTAAAAAATAATTATCTTCCATTAAGCGCTTAGCATTAACTTATTATTATAGTACAACAACTAAAATATTTTCAGCAAGTTGAGAACTCATACCCTTCATTGGAAGCGATTCTTCTCGTTTTTCCTTTCCACTATTCTGAGTTAGCCTCTCCGATTTTCGCGGTGATGATGTTCGTCCGCATGCATCTGAATCAGCTGGCGCCGTTGAATTGTTAGTATTACCAGTATTGGCAATCTGTTGACGCTTTCGTGGACGTCCTCGTCCACGTTTGAGAATTTCTAGTTCATTAACTGGCACTTGTGTCTCCACGACGATACCAACATTTTCCATTGTTTTCCCTGTTTAAAAAATAATATTAGTATTCACGATGTAGCTTATACTCTGGCTTATACTAATATAATTCCCTTGTTATTTATATATCTTTGATGAAATTTTTGAAAGTCTAGTTTTTAAAACCAAAAATTATATTAAAACTCCTTCAATACGCAAATCAAATGCTGGGAATCAAAATATTAAACAGCAAAACAAATTTTAGTGCTGTAAACGTTAATTGGAGTTCCGGCATTTCTAACACAAACGCCTTACCATTCAGTGGAAGTGATTCTTCTCGTTTCTCCTTCAGATTTTTCTGAGCTAATCTCTCCGATTTTCGTGGTGACGATGTTCGTTTACCTTCATCTGAATCAGCAGGGGCCACAAAATTATTAGGCGTAAAATTACTAGAATTGCTATTGCGTTGACGTTTCAGTGGGCGCCCTCGTCCACGTTTTGGAACTTGCAGTCCTTTAGCAGACACATTTTCCTCTAAGACACCAACATTATTCATTGTCTTTCCTATATTTGGTAAAAAACGAGAAAGAAAAAGTAAGCCCTGTCTTTTAAAACTATAAATTCTACCGAGACGCCCTAATACCTATACAAATACAATTACGGAAATAAAATCTTAATAACAAAAAATATCTTCATCCCACAGACAGAAATAAATACAACTAGAATTTTTGTAAGATTATTTTTACTATATCAAATCACAATGTTGATAAAAATCTTTTATTTTTATTTTATTACCTGATGATATTTTAATTCGATATTATTAAAACTAAGGCCCACTCTCAAACTGAAGGAATTCAAACTTATGTCTCCTCATTTAAACATTCAACATATTATACAGCAACAAAAGTATTTTCTAAAAAGAGTTGGCTTACTTTTCAGTGACTGCGATTCTTCCCGTTTTGGTTTTTGATTTCCCTTCGTTGGCGACTCCGATTTTCTCTGAGGATCATTTAGTCGATGTTCCTTTGTTTCAGTATTCTCTGCAAGAGGTTTTGGTAAGCGCCCTCGTCCGCGTTTGGGAGCTACCAGTCTCTCAAGGGAGACGTGTACGTCCTTGAGACCAAACTTCTTCGCCGTTTCCGCTATTAAATGACAGAAATACGAAGTTTAATTAAGGCATACTGATTGATGTATAATAACGTGCATAAATGATTAAATACAGGTACCTACAGGTAGGTATATCTACTTACCTAAATTAATTGTTAGAAAAAAAGTAGATTCTAGATGGTATAATCTTATGATCCGTACGACGACTTTCAAATGATGTAACAAAAATGTGGGATTTGTGGGAAGAGTCTTTTCCTCATGTGGATATATATCCAATCAAAAATTTCCTAGTTTTCTTCCATAATCTTACTATACGTAACTATCACGTACAAAATGACGAATCCTTGCCGCGATAACGAACAGCAATAGAATTATTATTTTGTGATAGTCTGGATTGGATGTTGGGTTCCCCCCTTTGACAAAAAAGTACAACAATGTAAATACTTATGCCACATAATAATATATGTCTATCAAAACCTAAACAAATAAAATAGTTAAGAATAAGATTTAGCAAAGATAGTAAAATAGTAAAGTGATAAAATTATAACATTTTTGATGGAACCTAAATCTCCAAATAATAGTATTGCCATTTTATACACTCGGTAATGTTCAAGACAACAAGGTTTAACTTTTGAAATAAAAAATCCCTTCAAAATTCCTTTTACCAAATAAAATGTTGGGAAACTTTTTCTTTTGCTTTCAAAATTATTTTTCTTCTGATAAATACGCAGGCACCTTCTTATTACAGGGAACTAAAAATATTTGTAAAAATGAAAAACTTGCCATTCTGTTTTTCCGATTTTTCCCGTTCTCGCTTTTTACTTTCTTTCTTTGGCGACTTCGATTTTAGATTGGGATATAATCGTTGATTATCCTTTGGTTCTGTGGGGCTGCTCAGAGGAAGCGGCTTCCGGGGCCGTCCTCGTCCGCGTTTGACAATTTCTGGTACATTGACGGAAGTCTCCATCAGGGAAACCTATTTAATAAAAATAAATAAATAAATAAAAAATCCCTGTTTAATAACACAATCAAAAACGAAGTTTTTATATTTCCTTTTATTTTGAGTATTTAGATGTACAAAATAATTTTACAATAAATGTAGGTAGGTACCCAAGTAGTGTACCAAGAGAGAATACTTCCAATCCCAAGTAGTGTACCAAGATAGAATAATTCCAATAGAATATTAAAATTTTGATAGTGGCTTGACGATTGTATGACGGTACAAAATTATGAAGGATCATATTTGCAATAATAAGTGCTTAACATACCTAATCATCAAAATACACTTTTCTTTTTAGGTCCTAGCATAGTGTGAATGAAAAACTCAATAGCAATACAAACAAAAAATGAGCCCCAATAAAAACAGACAAACAATACATATTTACTAAAAGAGTTACGGCTAATGAAACTGAAAAAAATCCTTACTTACCTGTTGTGTTGAATGACGTCGATAATAATTTTCCAATTTCTCGCTGGACAGGGAACGATGGTTCTGGAACGGCTGCTGAAACAATAATGAGCCAGAGTTACCGACAGACAAGACCTTTGTATAATAAATTCGACACATTGTGCCCGACAGTACCAATTACCCACGCAACGTAACAAAATTTCATGGTACCAATTAGAACCAATCTGTCTGTGGCTTTGTTTGTAGTGTTTTCACTGGCACCACCATGCTCCAACTTTGTGGGATGAAAACGTTTAAGAAAATACTTGTATTTGAACAATTCTTAATTTTATCGAATAATATTTCTAGTCCATGAGCTGGCAATGGATCGAGTTGATTCCCAATGATAAGATGCACTCATCTATATTTCTCATAATTGTCTCCATCCCTTGTGGGCATCAAAATATAATCTGCCAAGCAGAATCGTCAAATGAGTATTACATCATAAATTATAAAATAAACTTTACAGGTCTACATGGGAAATTAGCTACCCGGTGACAATAAGATTTATCTTTGGCCTAAAGGATAGACAAGTTATATTTTGTATATTAAGTAAACCTGTATTTATTTGTTATCGATCCACAGTAAATACTGTACACCATTTTCTTACAGAGAAATAAGGATGTGAATGTGTGAATGATAGTTAATTCTTTGGCTCATAGGCTTTGTATCTTATTGGTCACAAAATAAAGGTGGCGATTTGATTTAAAACCAAGGCTTTCAGTCAGAAAAAGATTTCATTGGTTCCCTACGTTTGCATCTCCTTAGCTTAGCAGCAATAATTTCCGAAAATTGCTAAAATATTGGAATATAAATACTTAAAAAGGAATGAAAAAGTGCAAATCTCACCCAACGAACTGTTTAATTCAATGTTTTCCTTTTTAAAACACAAATACAAACTTTCAGTAGTTTTTTTTTTAAATTATAATTCTATGATCAAATGTACCCAAGCAAAGTACAAGGAGAAATGCCAAATAATTTTTAAAATTTGAAAATGACCTGAAGATTGCACAACAATAACAAAATGGAGGGAGATCAAAAAATATTTCTCACTTACCAATTTTGTCTAATGGCGCTGTTAATATTTTTCATTTTTCTGGCTGGACAGATTCTGATACTTCTGGAACGGCAGCTAAAACACTAATGAGCCAGGGGCACCAACATGCAGCACTTTTGAACAATAAAGACACACTGTGTCCGACGGTACCACGACTAGTAAAATTTCTTGGTACCAATAGGAACCAACTGTCCGCCGTGTCTTTGTTTGCAGCGATTACACTAGCACCGCACCACCATGCTCCAGCCTGTAGGACAAAGTTATGAAACTAAATTAGAAAAGTGGGTACCAGGGCGTACTGCTGGTGCTTGGAGTTTGTACTAATGCTCACAAGAATTTTTCGATAAATCATTTTCAATTCTTATGGTCGGAGTTAGCTCCAAAATGACACGATGCGCTTACCCATTTCTCATTATTACTTATCTCATCTCCATCTCTAGCCTACATAAATGTTGAATCGGCAAATCAGAATCGTCAAATCAGTGGTACCTACATCATGGATTTCAATAATTCTTTTACGCTGAAAAATTAGAAAAATAATTTAAAACACAATTCTCTCTGTAAATTGGTTATCATATATAAA
>JABASI010003665.1:0-15870 GCA_019776505.1 Tomocerus nigrus
ACCTGAAGATTCTACTGCTGAAACCATTTCGATTTACGAACATCCGCTCTTTGTGGGAACTGAGCTAATCATTGATAATCTTTGGCAGTCGAATTTCCCATTTTTGCCACAAGCCATTTTAACAACAGGAAGATCGAATTGGACATTGTTCACCGGGGTCAACTTCTCTGGAAATGCAAGTTGCTTTATTTCGACTGCTGATTACCATCGGATACCGAATTTAAACACCTCATTCCCAATCAACTCCATCATCCACGGATGCAATCATCGTTCAGTTGACAATATCATTTATGGCCATGAGCTGGAATCTAATGAACCTGCATTTTTAATTTAAAGTTGTATGTAAAATTACATATTTTCCCAGTACCACAATGAATAAAATACTCTTTAACATTTCCACTTTATAACTATTGAAATATTTAATAATGCACTAAACTACTCAACTTTCACTTGTAATAATGCACTAAACTAAAATTCCATTAATTCAGCTCATGCAAATATTTAATTCTCCTGGATTAATACTAAGTCGAAATTACGCGAGATTCCCATTTAGATTTTGTTTACAATTGATAATTTTTTAATTTTAAATAGTGGTTATAGACAAGTACAAAACCGTATGTTTGTTATCTAATCAGAAAAAGTGAAATATCAGTTTCGTTTTTCGTCCAATAACAATTTGAAGCTTAATTGAAGAAAAAATCACTCGTATATTCTTAATCAAATCAAAGCTAAGGTAGTAAGCTCACACTTCATAATATTTCAATTCATAATATCCGAAGTGAAACCGCCTCGTTTTCCGAATTCGTGTTTGTGTTTCTGTTTTGAAAAGAGCTCATGTAGTGTGTGTATTTTAGTGGTACAGTTTCTAAGACGGCTAGCAATGGTCCACATTACTAAGATATATATTTATTTAAAAAATATTTCTTAGAATATTGGGATGCTGGGATATTGTCATATTCCTAATTTTCTCTAAGACATGAAGCGTAGGTACTGGTAAAGATTTGCAACAGAAACATGGCAACAGATATAGAAGCTTCTCTGAACAATACCTCCTAGTATACTAATACACCGGTTATTGTTGGAAACTCCTCGTCTTTAGTTATTTTTAAAAAACAATTTATACAAAATACAGTTACCTACTTCAACAACAGGTAAGTGAATAAAATCCAATTATAAATTATACAAATTCTGCTTAACATTTCTCTCTTGCTGCTGTATAATATTATTGCTACTATGTAATATATTATTGCAATAAAGACAATGTAATGATGTTTCTTTTATGTATAAACCAATTTAATCACGGCAACATACTTACCTATTGAGTAATTAAGTTGCTTGTTTGACAAATAAATAAATAGTACTAAATTGTAGAAATCTGTAAATTGCAAAAAATTAATACTAATAATTGGAACTAGGTCCAGCGGCACATTCTGGTTCGTGATAATTTTGGCGTGGCCTTCTTTTTCTTAGCGGTTCAGTTCCCACCCCAAAAGATTCTATTCCTGTTTGCCAGAACAATTCTTTATCACTTTCGCTCATGGGCGGTAAACCTTCCTTTTCTCTTCTAATAATTTTGCTATCGAGACGTTTCTGCAATTTTGCCCGAACATAGCTCGGTACATTATAATTCCTTTTCTTCCGCTGTGACTCCGGTCTCATCCACAGAGGTTTGATATGATATCCTTTGGACATGTGCTCCTCGTAGTCGCTGATTTTGGAGAAACCTCTATAACAAATGTTACAAACTGATTCTGCGTTGATCCCGTGGCTATTTATCATATGTTTCCGTAAAACGGACTGATTTTTCAATTTTATTCCGCATTCAAAACAAAGACACGTACTGTCCACTTCATGTATCGTCCTCCGGTGATTTCTCAGGCAATGCTTGGTTTTAAATTTGGCGTTACAAATATCACACAAATGCGTTTTCTCTTTAATCTCGTGCATTACAAGGATGTGTTTTCGAATGCCAATTTTATCTTTGAATCCTTTTCCACAATGTTCACAAACAAACGGCCGATCTTCGGAATGAGTCAGCATGTGTTTTTTAAGGTAAAAAGGGGTAGTAAATCCTTTTCCACACGTTGCACAATTATGATTTTTATCGGTCCCCAAGTGGCCTTTTTCATGGGCTTCCAGCCGACCTTTTGTTACAAATCGCCGTTCACAAAAACTGCAACCAAAAGGTCGCTCACTCTCTGGCTTGTGTAGCAAAAATACGTGATGAATCTTCATGTGTGGACTGGACAATACCTTACCACAATATTCACATGTAACCTTCTCGACCTCATCGGGATGGATCTCCAGCCATTTCTTGTCTTTTGACGAATTTCTTTTATGGGGACTTTTTCGCATTCTCTCTAAGCGAATTTTAGCTGAAAAGAAACAGGAACTTGGATAAAATTTCATCGTTTATAAAACAAATTAAGCTATTTAACCAAAACGTTACCATACAGCACGTGCTGCTGGATGGATTATGAAGCATTGAACATAAATTGTTGAAATAATTAATTCCATCATTTTAATACCCAAAAACAGAGAACAATTTAAATTTTAACGGCTTTGATTGAACCCCAAGCCCCAAGTTTAAAAGAGACCCAAGTCTATTTGCAGAAATTATGTTTTACCCCCGGGTTTATAAGAGACCCCAGATCTATTAAAGACCTAGGTTTATTAGAATATTTACGGTATCCACTTTTTTTACTAATTAAATATACACTACAGATTTTGTAAGCTCCATGAAGTAACAATTTAATGATAACTATCAAAATAATTTGTTTATCGATCGATCACTAAAATCACTATATAGTACAAATAACGATGCCCATACCTAATTACCAATTCTTTATAATTATGAAACAAAAAATCAGTTATTACTACCAATAGACCGAAAATTCCTACAATGTATTTACTCGCACGTGCTTTAAGTCACATTTTTTAATACACAATACAATGTTTATTATCTATTTTGTGCCCAATGAAGTGTGAAATCCAATTGTTCCTTAATGCATGGCCTTGTGCAACTGACATTAGACCATATGGACTTTCGTTGTTTTGTACTGGTTATAAATATTATTGTTTATATTTCCTTATGCATGCTAGTATTAAGAACTTACATTTTTGTGCTCTTTCCTCGTTTGATTGAACATGAACGTCGTAAACGTGGGTTTTTAGATAAGCAAGCAGAGGAAAACTAGCCCCACAGGAAACACATGCATACATTTTCTCCTTTATGTGAGCTGTTCTAGTATGATTCCACAAAGATTTTGCTGAGACGTGCTCTTTACCGCATTTTGAGCATTCGAACTTGTCATCAACATCTTGATGTTTCTTGACATGTTCATCATAGAGCTCTTTACTTTCAAAGACATCTCTACAAAATTTACAGGTCCTTTGAAACCGTCGTTGTTTAGCGCGAAATTGGTAGAAATGGATCCTATTTTTTGGAACATTAAGAACGGCACTTTTAGAGATTCTGATTTGTCTGCCAAGAAGTTCTGTACCTAGGACAACAATACCAAACACACGTAAATAATTAATTATCTGCAAAATAAAACACAATAACAAAATATTATCTTGACACTAATTTTTACAAAATTGCGACTTACTCTTCCCTAAATCCAGAGAAACTCCCCTACCGGGGATATATTTGTGAAGTACAATTTTTGCGGTTTTAGGTATATACCATTTCCCATTAGGTAACTGGACAACACTAGGATCTCTTTGAACTTTTCGATGGCAACGATCTTTGAAGGTTTCTTCGTTTGGTGAAGCAATAGTGTCCAAAGTAGCAGTCTCATTCTCCTTTGCAATTATAATATTATTACTGTCAATATGTAAATTTGATTCCTGTTCAGCATCACTAGTTTCCGTTTGCCATGTGTCTTCCAATGCATTATCCAAATGGTCCTCACTTTCGTCTTCCATTTCTACTTTCATTCCATTCACATCTTCAGTAAAAGTATCGTAACTTTCAGCCTTTAAACTACTTTCGTCGACGTGAACCTTATCCGCCGTTGTGTCGGGAAAACTTTCTTCCTGCTTTTCTGGCCACAAGATGCAATTAGGAAATAATCGTTTAACGAAAGAGGCCGGAACTGTCCGACCCATAAATTCTCGGTAATTTCTGTACAACTCGGACAAATTGAACAGACAATCGTAGCACATAAAAATTTCTTCTAACTTCCTTACTCTGGTTTTGTTCATCCTTAGTAAACCTTCGAAAATGACAACAATTGCATCAACAATTTCAATGTTCATTTCAGTCGAGTTCAATCGGTCATACCAAGATATCTTTTTCCCTTTATTGACAATCCCACACGGACCATCGAATAATTTTGAGCAATTGCTACATCTGTCTGTCTCCGAGTACTTTACCGATCGGAATTTTGAAAAGGTCATTTTTACGATTTTTTCATCGACAAATCTGTGATATTGGTCTTCTTTCACCCTCCTGTTTCAGCTGTAGTTATTTATTAGTAATTCTTTTTATTCACAAACGTGACAGTCCTTCCCACCACAAAAATCATCCTCCTTAAATTAATAAAAAGCATGTTTATATTACAAACGGAAAGAGAATTAAATAAAATAGCACCTACCAATAAGTTATTGAAACCATAATATAAAAATGTAGTTGTCAAAAAGATAAATAATTGTCATAACTACACAAATGACAATGCAATTGTGCAATCATAATGATAATGGTAGTTGTGGCAGTCAAGAGACAGTGATTTTCATTTAAATCGTCATAAAAAAGTATAATTTTCAACAATAATTCTTTTTGCCTCTCTGAGAATTTTTATTCAAAAAAATATTTAAAACACCCGGAATCGAGTCCAAATTTTCGGAAACGTCCAGAAATGCAATAAAAACAATTTGGTACAAATTGTGAACAAACTACTTCTTGGGATACTGTAACCCGTCACTGGTCACCCGTGGTCGTAGGCAATCAAAAGTTGAAAGTTGAAAGTATACCTGCCTGCTTTGCCTTACCTGCTGTGACCGTCAACTGTGTGACTTGTACACGGGATGGACGTTTGACGTTTATAACTAAGCGTCAACTATTTCGCTCTCGGTGGCATTTAGCAGAATAATATTATTCGGAAAATTGCAAATATGGATCAATCTTACTTAAAATCAAAAATGAAATTAAAACTGACAGACGAAAAGATTGGAATAAATCACAAACATTTTAATCTAGGACATGGCTCGCCGCGCCTTTCCTTCTCAGCTGTGTGCAGCTTTTAGCCACCTCATCTTGCTCAAATGCGTTTGGTGAGGATTAGTGTTGTTGAGTTTCAGTCTGAGTCTGTAAAACATATAAAATTCGAATACCAAACTGGGATTTAATTTTTGACAATTATTTTTCATGTATGAGAAAAAATCTTGGTATACCGTGACGATTCAATGAGGCAAATGGCATTGGCAAGTTTCGTTTTTCGTTTTCGTCCAATAACCATTTGCAGTTTAATTGAACCAAAAATCACTCATATCATGATAATATAATCATTGAAACCAAAGCTACTTATTACTATTAGCTCACACTACATAATATTTCAATTCCTGATATCCTACCTAAGTGAAACCGTCTGCGCTTTTTTAGTAGGCCACATTCGACTAGCGATTAAGGATTCTCATACTGGTGACTGGACACAACAGGTATGAGATTCGATTCTCGTAGGGAGTCAGCTCGGCCACAGTGATATCTGACTTGGGTTTTTATGTGCGAAAAACATGAAAATGAATTTCTAATATGAATTGGTTTTCTCAGAGTCCTTGCTTTATCAATTCAGGGACTTCTTAACATTTACTTACCTACCTATATGTCTCATTTTCCGAATCCGTCAGTTTCTATTGCCCAGAGGAGCTGGTACAAATAGTGTGTTTATTTTCGTGGTACAATTGCTAAGACGGCAAGTAATAGCCCACTGCCCACGTCACCTAGGTATACATAATATATTATATACATTTCAAAAATATTTCTGAGAATATTGGGTGTTGGGATCTTGTCATGTTTCTAATTTCCTCTATGGAACGTACAGGAGCGTCAGCTTAGAAAATGTAATTTCGGTGTCGTGTACCTAGAATCGCAAATGACGGTAAATAGTAGCTACCTAGTCCGTACGTACAGGCAACCATTCTGAGAATCTTAATACCTAGATTCGGTTTACGTCAATATTTGAATGTTTCTGGAGAGGATATTTAGTCTTTTTTATATTACAATGTTCTCTCGAGGTAATCTCATTGAATAGGTACGCTTATAAATTATTCTTCTGTATTATAAGTTGATATGGACATTACCGTAAGTAGTAAGGAATTATTATTTAAAGTTTTAAAGGCTACTTTATTTTACATAAGGTATCGGAAACAAAAAAGAATTATTTCTTTAAATTATTAGTCAATATTTTAAGTAAATGTGACTTTTATGTGTCAGCCATTTCAAATTTTACAAGGCTTTCTGGGCGTTGGTAAAAAAAAGGTTAAAAAGCCACTTGATATCATACACTAATTTGAATATCTTTTGAAATATACCTAGAATTTGGATGCTAATATCAGTCGATCAAGCTTTAATTAATTATTACGCTAATAATATTTTGGTCATTGATTTTTTGCATAATTTAGTTTTGGCAATTTTAGTTAGTACACGTCCACGATTATATGTATCCATCATATTTGTCTATTCTAACTGGGTTTGTTTTGAAGAAGTCTCAGCTAACAACTGACAAGGCAACGCTTAAATAACGATCCAGTCTGACTGAGTGAGGAATGGAGCCATCTTTCCTATTCCTCTGACTCTGGCCTTACTTGGTAGCTGGTCACTGAACTGAAATGAATTCCATAAAGTTCTTCAATTACTTTGCATCTTTGTTCATTATTATTGTTGGCGTCAAAAGAGTAACGTGTATTCCAAATTTGTCATTTTACAAAAACTGCGACTTTAATCTCGTCGTGTCACAGAATTCTGTTTGGGCCTCGGACTTCATAGCCCACAATCAACATCGGCAGCCGTGGACGATCGCCACTATCAACTACGATAAAGCTCGCTTCCGTCGGGATGAAGAAGACCCCAGAGATTTATCAAAGAGTTTATGCACGGTTAATATTCTGATGGAGAACGAACACGGAAATTCGGTGTGGTATACTTTACAAAAATGTTTATCAGAGAAATTAATCGTCGTCCATCTGCATTCATTATTCTCTACGACAACAAGGAGCCAGAAACTAGGGAGCAAATCTGGATGTAGTGAGCAGTGCGGAGTTGGTGAGTCCGCTGTTCATTGTCGTCGTGGATAATGAGACTCATCATTCAGTTTACACTGGAAACCTCTACACAGAGTGGCCATTTTCTTTCGAGGTCTTAATGGAAAGAAAAATTTTGGAGGAAGAAGATTGGGAAACAGTTTGGCTCTCTCTAAATGGACATCTCCACAGAATGGTCATTACTGGAATGCATTCGAATTTTCCCTTTGAATATGAGAGAACGTGGTGGGTATGCAAACAGCCTACCTACTCTCTAATAAAAAGGTCACTCATTCATGCCATGTTCATCCAGATACACGGCGGTTGAGACAATGGCCAAAAAATTCAACTTCACTGCAGTGTATGGAAGAAATTTGCAAACGGCCGGACCAAGACAAAAGTGTGGAACTATTCAAATGTTGGCAATATATATAGTTAGGTTCGATGGGACATCTCTCACAACTACAGAAACCTCTGAAGATATGATTCCCTACTACTGCGAGCCCAGCTCCGAATTCCTTGACGTCCCGTTGACAGTTTTGGTGCAGGGAACTTTCGACGTGCCTTGCTGGCTCCTGATCTTTTCTCTCTTTCCACTTTCATTTTTGGTGTTGGTCATGGAAACGGCAGGTTCCTCCAACCGCCGAAACCTAAATTGGATTCTCATGTCCTTGGTAAAAATCCTTTTGGATCAAGACGTTTCGTTCAACAGGAAAAGGAGTCTCTACTTGATACTCGTCCTCGCGGGATTCTTCATTACTATTCAGTACGGCCAGTACGGGACGTACATCACCAGCGAAATAATTGCCCCGCCAGACAAGAAAACAATTTCAGAATATTAAATATCTCATCGAAAATGGCTACAAGATTTTGCAACAGATTGACAGGCGAATTCAGGTGACAAATGACTTCACTGGTGTGTTTGAGAAATATAAAATGTTGGATAAAAGGAACTCGAACGTTTACATCTACGGCTGGGAAGTAGAAAACACAACTGAAACATTTGGAAAACTTGAAATATCTTTAACGGATGCATTATTCAGAATGCTGACTAATTATTCCATGAAAATATTCGCCCTCACTGACAAAGACTACGGAGAATACGTAGTACCGACAATACCGAAAGAATATTCACTCAGTGGAGTTTGCATGACCACTAAAGAAATGGCAATCCCCGAACCTTTGAGTTATGAATTTATGTATTGTTATCGTCATATATTTCTGGCGTATTTTCAGCGGATGCAGGAGAAAGGATTATTAAGTCTTTGGAGGGAGCAGCAAATTTTCTTCGGAAATCTCCGACACAAACAATCCAATTCAAAATCAAAGTACGAGGAGATTCCAATCTCTGGACACTGGCCACTCCAAACTCCAAACTACAAGAAATCTCTGTTTCGACGGGATGTAGATTTGTTCAAGAATTTCTGCACCGTGAACATTTATGTGTTTTATTGTTTTACATAAATCTACTATTTATAACATTTATTTATATTTGTAGCATCTATTTTGTATTTTACATATTACGTAGATATCAATTCATTAGATGTAGAGTCCAGAAGAAGGTCAATGTCTGCGACACTTTTATATTTGGTTATGTAATAATTTATATAATTATTTTCTTGCCCTTCCTCAGTACCGTGATCAGTACATTATTTATCAAGATAACCTAATATGTTTTTTTGGGCCGAGAGAAACATTGTGAAATGATTGATTCTGTGTAACGTAAACTTTTGTAACTATCAAAATTAAGATACACTAATTGGGAACGTTGTTGTAATATATTTTGAGTATTAGTTTTTTTGACATGGCTATTAAAATCAACAGTAAATTCTCGCGTTATCTCGGTAACCTTTGGAACAATTTCAACCATTGTCAATAGGGTTCCTCACAGGCTTATGAATTGTGCCTTATGAATTGTTTTTGTATAGTTTGGTCAATCTCCGTCAATGCGTTCGAGAGTTATATATGGTGTGATTGTATACGAACGGACAGAATGTTATTCTATAAGCTCCCCAGCGGGCGAGCTAAAACAAAAAAAAATAATTGACAACAAATTCCAGCTTTGCGGAATCATATAAAGTACCTAGTCTACCTAGTCAAAACTAAAGATATATTCTTTCGTAATCTTCCGACAATTTCATACTCGAAGTAAAAATAGTTTCCCGACCTTGCAGGTTATTTTATTGTTTTACATGTATACCTATTTATAATATTTATTATTCTATTTTGCATAATATGTTGGTATCGATCCATTAGAATTGGAGATAAAGAGTCCAGAAGACGACCACTGTCTGTGACACCTGTATCTTTGGTTACGTAATAATTAGGTATTTTCTTGCTCTTCCTTAGCACCGTGATCAGTAGGTTTGTTGATTTTTTAGATTCAATATTAGCAAACTGGAAAGACTGGATTTGTGTCCCAATATTCATTCGTTTTCTGCTTAAGCGTTGTGCTTCGAGACTGTAGTCTAACATATATAGCTAAAATCATAATATTAAAGTAAGCATTTCAAAACATTCGTTCGTTCTTTGAAGTGTGTCCTGAAGAAGCTCCACAAGACTCTTCTACAAGAGAATAACGAAAACATAAGGTACAGTAGTTCATTTCGTATCTATATATTTTAATAATAGCAGCCTTCAATGATTGGAATGTGACTCCAACAAAAGTAGGAATTTCTTCAGGCGTTCCGTTTTCTAATTCAATTTTGCGAATAAGTTCTAAAGTAAGTGGAAATATTAATAATACATTCAAAACATTTACATATATTTTCCAACTATTTTTTGATGCACAGTTGACATTGTGCTAGTTAGGTAATACACTTCCCGTTTTGTTAGGTTATTAGAATTTAATGTATAGAAATCGCATGTTAACACGATGGGTGTTTGTTGATGACTTTTTACAGTTTTCGCAGAATTTGAAGAATGAATGTAAACGACCCTACACACCTTTTTTTAAAGTCGTCGGGTGACAATGGTATTGTTATGGAAGAAGACTGCCAAGCCAAGGAAAATGTTGGCTACTATTTAAATATAACTACTCATAGATGGTTCCCAATTGATTATGCAGAACCTCTGTATGGTTATGTAGCTCCAATTTTGCTTGTTGTAACTCTTGTTGCAAATGGGATGGTCATAGTTGTTTTTTCAAGGCCTCACATGAGGACGACCACTAACTTAGTTTTACTAGCCCTAGCCATNTGCTTGTTGTAACTCCTGTTGCAAATGGGATGGTCATAGTTGTTTTTTCAAGGCCTCACATGAGGACGACCACTAACTTAGTTTTACTAGCCCTAGCCATTTCCGATACTCTGTCTGCAGTGATTCCATCCAGCTCCTTGGGACATTTACATGTACACATTAAGGAATCATTACACACCATTTTATCCGATTACAGCGTGTTTTGCTTTCCTTGTCATGCATGAAATATTACCACATATTTTTATTGCATCGTCAATATGGCTTACAGTTCTCTTAGCACTTCAACGATACATTTGTGTGAAATACCCACTAATGGCAAAAAGTTGGATTACTTGGTCGCGCATTGTAAAAGCAATAATTTTTATCGGCATTGTAGCAACAGTTCGCCAATTTCCACGATTATTTGATACGACTTTCTCAACTGTGGAAATTAAATGGGAGGGAAAGTGCTACAACGTGTGCAGGGAAAGAGATTCCTTTTGGGTTTCAAATATTGTCACCCCTGACATTTACTATGGTATCCACTTAGGGTTCAGTGCATTGTTCGTACAACTAATTCCATGTACTTTGCTCATGTATTTGACTTGGTCTTTGACGCTCTCTGTGTATAGTAAAGCCCAAAGAGACCACTCACGTTTTCTGTTCCGAGATAGGCCAGATGTGAACCAAGATGATTTTCAACAAAAATTTAATTCAACGACAGTTATGTTGGTATTAGATCTTTCAATTTTTCTTTTAGTCGAAACTCCATTTACTGTTATTCAAATTTTGCAGATAATTTCCATTTTTTCTATTTATGAATTTCTTGACGATAGGGCTTTTAATATTAGTATCATTTTTTCAGGTCTGTTCGTCAACTTTTCATTCCCGATTAATTTCATTATATACTACGGAATGTGTAAAAAATTTAGAGACACTTTCAAAAAGCTGTTTTTATATAAATAAATAATAATATGTATAAATGTATAGATATTAATGTTACTGAAATACAACAAATAAAAGTTATTATAATTACAGGTGCATATTAATAAACCAAGTGTTATTTGCCTTATGAGAATAACAAAATCAACAATATAATGTTATTGGTGCAGCAGATACTTTCTGTAATACTTTAATAAATTGCAGTTGTCAAACATTTTCTTGGACTTATGGCACAGATGGTATCTAGAATGGTATCCTACTAAATAAAAATATTTCTGAACCATGCATAAAATATTAGCATCTTTTCCTGATTATTTTTTAAAAAATATGCTGACAAAATAAATGAATATTTGATTCATCAGGGAAAATAATCTCATCCTTGACGATTTATTCTAAATATTATGTGTACACCTCCACATAGCTTGCCAATGGCCAAGAGAAAATATTAATAGAAAGTAGTTGCACTTATATAGGGAGTGCGGGACCTGCGTTTGACTAAAAAAGAATCAATAGAGTTTAATAAAATACAGTTCCACTTTTAATTCCAAAATTAGTAACCGACTTAGTAAGTATAATGTTTATGTATAGTAAAGTAACTGTAATAAATGAATAATAACTAGGATTTAATTCTTAATGCTGTTGTTGTAGTTTTCAGACTTTGTTTGGATGAATAAGTAAGATTGATTACCAGTGTTGCTAAATATTATATCTATGCACAGAAACGTACTGCATTGGCCAATGCCAATTAAAATATGCTAGAGGTTGAAATCGCTCATTTAAAATAAATTCATGTTGTTGTTATTTATTTTAGGAAGATTGAAGAATGTAAATATTTAAATTTTCAATAAAAGCTGAAATGTTTAGTCTTTATTATTTCTAATTGCACTTACCACCACATGCAGTAATGGATTTCCGCTAGTATCATCAGTGGCCATGTCAGACACCGTCCCCTCCAGTTTTCTTATTTCTTAAACTAATGAACACACGTAATTAAACTAATAAAAATATTTAGTTTATTAAATATGGAGTGCACCAAACTCGTTTTTTAACCTTGTACTAATCAAAATTTTAAAATAATGAACATGCGAGAATGCGGTGGGAATGCAAAGAGACTCTCTACTTTTCTGGCATATTTCCAGCGCATTCAGGAGAAAGGATTCTTAAATCTTTAATGGGAACTACAACTTTTCTTTAAATACCTCCCTTCAAATACAAACAATCCTATTCAAGATCAAAGCACGAAGAAATGCAATCCGGAGGCATCAGTTTGACCATGAAAATTCACACAATTTTTGTTTTGTGTGGCTATCTTTTCCTTGGCTCTTTCATTATCTTTTCCTTGAACTTCTTTGGGTGCATTTTGGCCAAGATTTTAATCTCCATCCCTGACTTCAATTGACAATACAATTTATGGCCATGAGCTGGAATCGAATGAGCCTGCATATTTATTTCGTTTAAAGTTAATTTGCATATTTCTATGTTACCTACAGTAGGTGGGTACCATAATGAAACAAATACTCTTTAGCATTTCTACTTTATAGCGATTAAAATATTTAGCAATGTACCAACTAAATTACATAAGTTACTCATCATTTTCTACTACCTAAATCAACTCATGCAAATATTATAATTCTCCACGATTAATATCAGGTCGAATTTATCATTTATATATAGCCATTTTAAATTTAGGGTTTGTTTACCATTGCCAATTTTTTAAAGCTAGACGTTACACCGCAAAATCGCAAAGTGGAAGCAAAATTGAAAGTAGAGAACCTTTTTTGTGTAATCTCAGAAAAAAATAAACTAAAGTTTAGTTTTTCCTCCAATAACAAAACTGTTAACGGAAGAGATATTTCAATTCCTGATAACCAAAACTCGCTATATGTTTTTGGGTTTATAATATTGAATTCAAAACGTTTTTGGTAGTCAGAGCCATAGATCCATTCAAAGTTCCGAAACCAAAATCATGTGGTATATATAACGTCCTGCAGAACTGGAAGTTAATATTAAATGGTAATTAATAATTAACATTAATAAATAATAAACTACATGAGTCACATTTATTTCCTGAAAACTGGCTTTCCCTTATTCCAATGTTCCAAACAATATGAAGGTGGAATTTAGCAGATTAAAATAGCTTGAAGTTATATAGGTAATTTGTCTTCTCCGCTGCATTCATAAATGAAATATTAATTTTTCGAATGTGAAAAAATTCTGCATATAAATTGCACTTTGTGTATACATTTCAAACAATGACATTTATTTAATCTTTTTCACTGTAGATGATACAAACATGTATTATTATAATGTCCTTAAGTTTCAAACATATTTTACGTATTGTATAGTAGTATCAGTTTTACTTTCGACAATGATCTTGACGTAAATGTAGTTTGAACACATTCCCTAACGTAATTGTGTATTAAGCCATTTTTTAACTTTGTATCTTAAGACATTTCTAACTTAATTGATAATAAATAATAATAATCAAATTTAACTAATTTTAATTGCAGATCTTTTGACATTTTCTCACTTTAAACTTTAAACACATTTAAATATATTTGTAAGACATTTTAAATTTAATTGTATCTAAAACATTCCTTAACCTGGCTGCATGTATTTGCTGTGAAGCGTCTTAGCTTATATATATGTTTACCCCTTTCACTTATTATAATTGATTTAGTAAGAATTGCATTTATTATATAACCTGTATTTAGTTCGAATTTCCCTAATTTGCTTTTCAATAAGTGTACCTACTTAAAAAGCTCTAATTTTCCAAATTAACATTGCATTTATTCCATTTAGTCCGACATTTCTTAATTTTTCGTCGCCGATTAATTCGGTAAGGTTGCAATGCTTGCATTGAGTCTATGGCAGTTAGCAATGCCATAGTTTCCAGGAAAAAAGTGGGATACACATTAATATATAAAACGGATTTCTTAAGACTGAAGAATTAGTTGGGTAGGTAGGTCCTGTTTTATTTGGCGCACCTTTCATTCCGCCCCAATAACATGGAGAATTTCTCTTCGGTGATCAATTCATCTTTCATATTTTCAAACATGAAATAACGTCCAGTTATTTCTGTATTATTGCCTAGGACGTCTTTTTCTACGTTTACACCTGTAAATGGTCCAACATGAACTCGCTTTTTAATATACCGCATATTACCCCTTAAAAAATTTAAAAATTCTTGGTGCCTATCGTATTCAATTTGACAATTAAGAATTAAATCGTTTACAACGACATTGCTGTCAAGTAACCTTTGAGCCATTTTGCAAGTGTATTTTTCTAAAATTAGTGTGTCCAGCCTCAGAGGAGCCCGGTTATCATCTGAATCAAGTTTCACAAATTCCACATTTGAAAGATGAATGATTTTGACACTTTCGGGGATCCAATCTAATTTCCACTCCATATCCAATGTACGTCCGCTTGATAAATGGATCAGAGTTAATCGAGGACAGTTGCTAAAATGAGAGAGTAAATGGCGTTCGCTATGGCGACTAAACCAATCGCTAAATTCTAAATGTAAATGGGTAAGCTGTGGTAATACAATCGGTTGACTACAAACTAATTCGGAACGGTCCATATTTATAAAGTGTAGACTTTTAATTGATTGGGGTAACACTATCATATCAATGTTTTTAGCATTTTCAAATATCAGTTTCTCGATTTGCAAACATATTTTTTCCACCAATTCGATTCGACCGCCAACATTTAGACATTTTATAACTATTATAACCCAGCCAGGAACAGACCAATTCAGTACTTTAATACTCAACGAGTAACTAAATAAACTTAGGTAATCCAATTTTACAGGTTTTACATTATCATTGAAATCCAATATGAGGTTTGTTTTCTTATGAGCTTTGACATCCATTTGGGCAAGGTCGACATGTTTGGCTTTTGAAAAATCTACAATGTCATTTATTCGGATCTCGTTCAACAAATTCATAGTTTCTGAAAACAATCTAATGTCCCAAATTTTTAATTTATTTGGGCATATAACCAAACCTTTAGAAAAATGCAGGAGACTGTTATGGAAAGATAAATCTTTTGTGCAGTGCAAGATATCTAGTGGAATTATCCTTTCAGTTGAACATAGTGAGTCATATGAAGTGTCCCAAAATTTTGTATTGCATTTGGGATTTGATTTCCCAATTTTTGACTTGCATATCCATGGACTAATTTGAAAACGTGGGATTGTATTACTATGTTTGTCAATTATTTTTATATTACCGAAATCCAATTCTTGGACGTTGCCTTGATAGTTTTCAAAAAAAGGATTTAGCTCATTTAAACCCCATGTGTCGCCTCCGAGAAATTGAAATGCATTGAAAGGCATACTATGGCTACCTGCAAAATCTTCCAAGAACTGTGATGGACAAAAGGAGCCATTGCCTTTCTTTTTAGGTTTCCCTTTGCCAAACACAATTTTTGATGGAACCCGAAGTAATGATCTGGGTTACTCTGCAGCACCTGCAGGTGCTGCAGAGTATCCGGTTACTCTGCAGCACC
>JABASI010003666.1:0-15868 GCA_019776505.1 Tomocerus nigrus
GATAACAACCACACAATGCACAACAACACACAATAGAAAATTTTATATACTAAATGATCTATGTGTTGTTCTCTGTGTACAGATAGTAAAACATTTATGGAAAAAATTTCTGTATACTGATTGATGTAGGGCTGTAATACAATAGGGTGTCCTAGCATAATAGTATTACTTATACGTAAGATTTGATGTATGTAGTGCATATATCTTAGGAGAGCGCGTTAGTAAAACGGTTTTATCTCTTTTCTTGGTCGAAGGAAAAACGGAGTGGAAATCAGTGCACGTGTGTAGATGATTCGGGCATGTGAAAAAGAGGATCAACATCAGCATCAACATCAGCGTCACGGTCCAATAATAATAAACCGATCGGCAGTGGCAATAAGGCAAAAAGCAATACTTTTCCTTTAAGGCTCTATGGATGTTCACTCAACTCACTCACTTACTCAACTCATACGGTTATCGTTTATGTAGTTTTATTAGCCGGTGTAAGTGGAGTGGTGTGGCCTGGACTCCTTTACTTTTCAACTCTTCCTAGTAGCTACATGTTGGATGCGAGAAGAGTAAGAGCAAGGCAACGTCAGGCAAATTCGTTTACACACTTTCCACTTTTGCCTTTTGTTTCTTCCCGGCTTGAGTTTAGTGGAGAGCATAAATGCTAGCGTAGCAAAGTAACATCCGCTAATATTTCCTTGCATTATTGTATGAGCTAGACTTTAAGTACATTACATTATATGCCATTCGTATAGTAATCATAAAATAGCAGCGTCAACTCGACTTCATCATAATATAATAAGTAATATCACGGTAATATAAAGGAAACTACTGTTAGTGCACATATAAACGTGTGCCCCATAAAGACAAAAGCCACAGAGAGCCGAAAATGCTTCATTTGATATCAATAAGATTGCTTGTTTTGTTCTTTTCCTAATCCCAACCCAACTCAACTCTATTTCTGTTCTCTATAAGGCTCTAAATGCCAAATCCTGTATAACTTTGAGCTGCCTTTGCACTTTTTCCAGCCATTTTTATTGTTCTCTCTCTCTTTATTGTAAGAATTACCTTCAACTGCTCTGCTGCTACTATATATACGAGCTTCATGACTTCCTTTCAGTTCATTTCTCTCTTTCCACATAAAATAATTCTTTTAGGCCACACCACACTATCACATATCATCACCGGCAATCATATTATGAGCACCAACATACGCATGCCTTTACTATAGCACTTCTAATACAATGAACCATTATTACATTCATCAACGCTATTACCAGGAGAAATCCGACACTTAGAACTCATTAGCACTCAATAAATACATAGGAACATAAATAGCCTTTTAGTTATGTACTACACGAACTATGTAGTAAGTAGTGGGCCTTCGAGAATTATTCATCTACACTCTTATAACACTTTGCACATATAATATTACATCTTATAGATGTTGTTTCTTATATTTTATAGTGTTATTTACATTTGGGAATAAATGTAAACATTGCAATAGCGTTTCTAGATATTATGATTATCTGTCAAGATTTAAAAAGAAAGATGCATACTCTGTAATGCTAATACAAGGATTACAAAGTACCTAATAACCAGATAATACATATTCCATTGTATTAACGATTTTCTATAAAGTATAAATTGCATTGTGTATATACAGTCTTAATGCAAAGCTCCGTCTCATCATCATCTCTGAGTCAAACAACTAGAGATATCCGCAAAGGCAAGTCAAGCAAAGTCAAAGAAGATCCCTATCAGATATGATATGAGAAGACATCATTGTCCACGTGCTCATTAAGCGGAGCTATTTCCATCCAACGTGATTGTCCCTGATTAATATCAGTTAGAGCGTCAAGGTCTACAGTTTCTGTAGAACAAGAGAGGCGAGAGAGAGAAATCATCCTTTGATTGATATACTTTCTTAGTCAAGTCAGCCCATGCAGCCATTCCCTCGTCTCTTCTTAACTAAGTAAGTATCCAAGTAATAAGGACCTCATACTAGCACAAACACTCAAAAGCACAACTGAGAACTGGACTGAAATTTCTTATCGTCATCACATGCCATCCCGTTCTAAGTTATATACCTAATCCTATCTTACAAAACTAATAGATATAGAAATTTAGTAGCTGTAGCAAATATTATAGCAAACTTACATAATGTGTATCTTTTGTTTTTATAATGTGCATGCGATAGGAGCACGAAGCTATTTGTATTTGACTGTAGAGACCGCAGGAGCAAGGAAAGATGCTACACATCTTTTCTTAAGAACTAATAAAATGCATGCAATTCCATTCAGAGCAATCCTGTGTCTACCTATTTATTTTCTTATTGTTAGCCAGATAGTCAGTCACATCGTAATGTAATGTGTAAGCAAATGAGAGTAGTAGGCACGTAAGTAAGTATAATGAATCGTAGGATGGATAGAGCTAACTGGTGTATAATGCATGGATGATTACAAAGATGATGATGATGATGAAGGAGCAGAGCAGAGGTAAGCTAACAGAAGATGATGATCTAGGCAGAGATGAAAAACCATAGGAGATAGATAGATAGTTAGATGCTCTGATAGCTGATAGATGTTCCTTTTCTTGTCTCTCTTATCTTTCCAACTTATCATTCTTTGCATTCTATTGTGTTGCATTTCTCTAGTGAGCAGAATGTAGGTACCTGTGCATATATGAATCATATTACGTCTCTTTTATTTCAAACAGATGCATACATAACACGATAAACATAGACTACGAGCATAGCAAACCAAATAATAAATACTACTAGAGGCTGGCTAGGAGATTCCTCGACTGGGTAGTACTAGTGGAGACCACAATAATACAAATCCATAGGATTATCATTATCTCATCCCTCGTATATCATCTGTGTGCAATAATAACGTTCCTTAATGTACGCTACGCAAGGTAGAATGCATTAGAACGGTTGAGCGTATGGACTTAAGAGTTATGTTACGAATGATCATAAACTATCCCTAATAAAATAGGGAAAGAAAGAAACTCCTAAATGAAATGCAATGGAACGAAACGAAACCGCATGCTTCATTTGATTATAATCAGAGTCGGAAGAAATCAAACCTTGTGGGTATTGGAAGTAAGTCAAAGAGTCAGAGCCAGGGAATAGGGATTTGGATGTACCTTGAAAATAGCTCACGTTAAAAGTCAATTGAGAGGAGGCACATGGCCATTAGATGTCTAAGATAGAGTTCTGCTCTCTGTTCAGATGGGGTCTCTCTAATCATACATAATATTTTCTAATAGAATATAGGATGAAGAATGGTAAATTACGGAGCCCTCCCTCGCACACTCATTAACTATGGCTAGACTCAGATATTTATAATCTGTGAGTGAGCAGAGGATACACACAGGCTGTCCATTAGTTCCCTTGTTTTCATCTTGGAGTTTATTATGTTTTGTTAGGAGCCCTATACTATTAGTGGTTGTTGGTTATGGCTTTTGCTCATGAGTGATTGTGCGTTGACTAATCCAGAAAATGAAACAAGCCCAGAGCTGAGCGAGTGAGTAAAGAAAAAGGGAGTGAATGAGTCTAAAACTAACCAAAGGGCAATCCAGCCAAATCCTAAGCAATGAATCAGAAAATATAGATTGGATTCCATCTGGATCTCTGGAAGGGGCATATGGTTTTCTTCTCTCTTCCTCTGGCTCCTTTTTCTGTGGTTTTCATCAAACCCAAGGAATATCTATCTCGTCGGAATGAAATAAGAGGAGAGAGAAAATTCTGGTGGATGCGATGGGGTAGCTGCTGATGCCTACAGGGCTGTGTGGCCCTTTTATTCGGTTAGATTCATCTTTATACGTATCAAACGGAGCCTACATAACCAAACTAGAGGAAGATCAAGTCAAACCAACGAACGCAAGTCAAGTCAACCAGGCCAATCTACTACATCATGTGCTCTGCTTTGGCCAAACCTCGACGTTCACATCCCATCCGGAGAATGTGTCCCGCTCCCATACATAATGCAACATTTGGGGAGCCAGTAAACTTACTCTCTCTCTCTCTCTCTGACTCTTTTTCTATTTTCTATCTACCTTGGTTGGAGATTCACTATATGACATTATTATGTAGGCACTTAGTTATAAAAATAGTGTGCTCTATAAAAATATATNACTCTCTCTCTCTCTCTCTGACTCTTTTTCTATTTTCTATCTACCTTGGTTGGAGATTCACTATATGACATTATTATGTAGGCACTTAGTTATAAAAATAGTGTGCTCTATAAAAATATATCATCAAAGTGGAAGGGATTGGAAGACAGGAGGCTAACTCTCAGCTCATTCTATCTGTTACTTACTCAAGAATTATACGGTATGTCATAGAGGCAGAGAGGAGAATGGATGAGACGAGCTTAAGATGAAATGGGATGAGAGAATCATCTCATTTCACACCACACTAATATAATCCTTCAGAATAGAACAGCTCACTTTATTCGCTTCGCTGCAGTTCGGATGAGCAGTTGATTTAAGTTCAGGTTCAGACTATCCTTCTCTCAGGTACTCCATACATAAATACTGCCTTATTAAATTATCTTGTATGTATACCTGTGCAGCTAATATATATTACGCCTAATCTCACTAACATTACCTCTAGCTAGACTCAAGAAACTGGATTTGAGCAAAACTTATATTACATTGCAATCTATTTTTGTATGTAAGTGCATATCTCTCTCTCCCTCTCTTATCTAACACAGAGACACAAGGATATCAAACGAAAAAAAAACAAAGGAACTTATTACTAACATTAACTGAGTTGGCTTAGATGGACGAGAATCAAGACTGGCACTATGTAGGCATCTAAACTACACTCAGCATTATTATGAAGGCCAACGAAGGAAAACTCTGCAAAGAAAAATCCCACGAAAAGTTCAAGTATTTTACGCTGGGAGCTAACTTCTGCACTATGGACTAGGTAATGTAATGTTTTCTACGAGTCTGTCTAGTCGCTTGATAAATAAGCTTTCCTATATAGATAGGCATGTGATACAAAGATGCAGTCAGTCAATCCACTGGCTCCCTGGATATACTTATATACTTTTAGCAGTTATTTCTCCATAAAGTTTGTTGTGTTTACGTGTGGTTCATATATACATACTATAGTAGGTATACACATTATATTCAACAGAGATTTAATGTATATATAGTGTACGTGAGTATGAGCTGAAGAAGAAAAGGTCATCTGACTACGAGATTGTGATGCTCCAGGGGTCACAGCTCATTTAGGGGTGTGTTACTTATCTTCCCTTGTTTTACGCTGCTCCTGCTCAGGTAATAACTATACACAGACGTATGGCTACACAAAACTACAATCCTATATTTTATATATCTATCTATCTATCTGCGAGGAAAACATTTAAAGATTTAGTATTGTTGAGTCGAGCACAGAATAGACAGTGATTCTTTCCTCCAACTCTAATGTGTTCTTTGGAATAGTTACTTCACTTCAGCTGAGAGTAAGAGTAAAAAAGCTCTGAAAAATACCTAAATCGTATAAGTAGAGATTTTATACGATGAGCAAAGTAACACATACTTTTCTCAACCTTCTTCTCATTCTTTTCCTGACTATTACAAAGCGAGAGATACTAGCTACATTTCAAGACTCACATTTCTTCCGTACATTACAACCCTCCGCATACTACTACCGCTATTAGTCAAGTCAACTTTAAGTCTGACAAAAGTCCATACATAGGCAAGACAGACGCATTGCTTTCATAATAATATATCTGCACATCTTACCATCACAGGATGTTGATATATTATGGTAAATAATATTATTGGCTTATTGTCAGCTTATAGTAGGGCTCTAATGAAAATGCAATGCATGTTAACCTTACTACAAAAACTGAACACATTCGTGTTGCGGCACTATATTGCGACTTTCAGTTCTATCTGCCTCTAGACTCTAAACACCTTAGTTGGAAAAATAATGTTTCCAGGCAAAATGAGCAAGGTAGACTGTTTGACTGGTTTTTGCTCTAAAAATTAAATTTTACAAGTTCCGCGGAACAGGTACAGCGATTATGCACACAGGCTAAGTAATATAAAACACGTGTTTATTATACAATGATGCACATACATAGTATAATTGTAAAGAGAAAAAATTCTCATACACATCATTATATACTTGTAGCATTTCAAAAAGTACAAAATGCAATCACAGAAATTACTATTAATTCGAACGTCAATTATTAGATATTTTATAAATATAATAAATAAGCCCATATATTAATCTTAGATAGAAGTCTTCAATTTGCTAGACTAGAAGATTTAGAAGAGGGACAGATCATTGTAGGTAGATGTACCAGTAATTTTATTGATGATGAACCAGTAATCAGGTAGAGGTATTTTTAAGTAGTAGTCCTTGGACATTTTTCCACAATGGAGCGCATTTTTTAATTGATAAATAGTTTATGAGGTTTTCCTCATTTCCATTTTCACGAGAGTACCTCCCTTGCATGATGCTATGCATTTTTTAGCCCCGAGAAAAATTACACGAAATATCATCAGAGGTATAAAGTTCGTCTTGTGTTCAATCTAACATTTACAAGGAACCTTTCCTTCGCACTCACTCACTCATTCTCTAACTAGATGGATATGTGATGGGAAAAAAGTCTCACATCCCATCAAATCAACTCGGCCAAGAAAATTCACTGCACTCGAGTCGACTAAAGTCAAGTCAGGTCTTCTTCGTCTTCCCATTTCCATTGCTTTTATTTTCTTTTATAGCAGAGAGGTTCATTCCGTTCTCCATGCACTCCGTCCCGTCGTACGTAGCTACAATGACTGAGTCTCTTACATCAACGTTAATGCTTGTACCTGCCTAATAACATATCAAACCACGTCTCAGCTATGTCAACAATTCATGTTTATGACAATGGACCCTTAGGGCCTTGTAGCATCAACATCTCATCCCATTGCAGACAATTCTTCCATTCCACTCTTAGCATAGCACACTCAACATCTTCATTCCCACCGAAGAATGGCAGCTTACCCCTTCCGTTACAACGACATACGTAACTATATCTTGCTCAATGAGCACTCCCAAAAAATCCACTGCTGCCCCTGCTACACTTACTGCAATATACTAACTAACTATGGACGACTTTATAGACAATAAGAGCTAGAAACTGTAGAAACTATTATTACAGCCATTTTTATGCGTAACGTTACGTTACGCAACCAAATATTACAAAGCCATGTCCATCACTACCAACAAGATCCCATAAACTCGTGTCCTTGCTCCTCTCACACACCCGCACAGTAACGAAGCCCAGTGAAACAAAAGCAAAACCAAGCCAAGAATCAAATTCAAGATAAAGAAGAAAGTTGCTGTTTCCTTCCCGGAATTTTCCTCCCTAAATCCCAAAGCACTCGACGCTACTATTATGATTCTGGCTTGATCTGTACTGAGTGAGTTAGCTCTGCCCTGTACATACAAAATAACTATATACACATTTTCTATTACCACATTTTATTATAACCGTCATAGCAAAAGGCAAAAACACACAAGAGTTTATATTAATAGGTCTACTTGAATGAACACTGTCTTTACTTCACTACTAAACTACCAATTCGTAAACTGTGGATGTCTTTACTAGTTCGTTTGTTTGGATTGCACTCTGTGTACAAATGGCACACACGCACTCATGCCATGTATACATATAACAACTCGAAGCCTATCTATCTAACAACAATATCATATACTTAGTTATTTATACTATTCATTTTCTATTGTCCTTAAGAGTGCCAAGATAAAACACTTTAACCGTCTCTTTAAACAAAAACACAACGATTTTTATATGAAATGCAGTGTCGACTGTGTCGTGTGTAGCACGGCCTATTTGGAATAGCTGAGACTTTCTCTTGTCGAATATAAAATGTACCTGAAAATATAAACCCGGGCCAGACACTTCAGTTACAGTCAAGTCACGAAAATAAAATGACCTTTTATGAATTTAGACGAAGCATCAAATCCAACATTGAGAAAGTGCTAAAATCTTAGAAAACCTTTTCAGGCATGATAAGTCATGCACACTCCTCTTACTACTCTCCACTTCACGTCTTCCAAACAAAATGCATAGCCAGCTAAACTGAATCAAAGTGAATGTTATTATACTTATTGCTTACAAAAACTATTTTCCCATAGCCAGGACCAACTACATAGATACGATCTTTCCTTTCCTATATAAGTGTGTATAATATACACAAACAGACAATATAATAAATACATCATACATCCTTACCGACGGAACCTCCCTTGCATTGCAAAGAAAGAGATAAGAAAGGCTGTTAGATAGGTGAAATGTATTGTGCGTACTAAGATAACCTGAACATGGATTTCTTATTGTAAATATGAAAGAATCTCGGATGAATTCCCCAACGACCATCCTCAATTAAGTATTGCCAAAAGAGTGTTAACCTTTTCATAGAGATAGTCCTCGCGCTTTATTACTTGACTATTAGTAAATAGGTAGCATTGTTATGATTGCTTCTTCCATATCTGTAAGTAACTCACCTTTAAATACATAATCGTTTTAATGATATAGGATCCCATTACACAACAGAAGAAGCTCATAGCTATTCTCTTTTTATTGAATTACGTTGTAATAGTGTGTAATTGAATTGAATGCTTATTCGTTCCCCTGCAATACTAAGTATCAGCTAACAAAAAATTGGCTTTGCAATAATTTGTTCTATATTACAAGGCGCAGCAGACTAGGATTACGGCATTTTATTGCATTGCACTGCGTTATTTTTATTATTTCCATTATTATTGTTGGTGGAGAGTGAGTGAGTGAGTGAGTTGACTTTAGTAGTGAATGAGTAGCTGTAGATAAATAACGTGGCACCTAGGAAGTTCACATCCATTCTTCTCAACTCAACTCAACTCCATAACAAGAAGAATAAGAAATTGGCGAAGCAAAAGATGTGTGACTGACTGCCTGACTTGCCTTGCCTGCCCGCCTGGAGCTACTTCACTAGTGGAACTGAATGAAAGGAAATGCAGGACTTAACAGGACTAATAATATTATATAACTACTACTTACATAATGCGTTACTTAACTATAATTATTATAAGATCTTCTTTTTGTCAAGCTTAATATGCATAAAATAATTTTGTAATATGTATGTAATAATAACAATGCTATTCGTCTGCCTTCTTAAGAGATCATATGAATCGTATCTGGCTAATCTGTACAATGCTAATCTTTATCCTAATAGCGTAATAGCACTTGTTGGCTGTCTTGTCCTGTCTGTCATTTCTTCTCGTGCTTGACATATCATTGGATGCGTGCCTACATTATCCTCATATGGAAATAAAAAGACAATTCAAGTCAAGTTCATAATAATGTGAGTGAGCGCTAGGCAAAGTCATAAAAAATCCTATCTTCCTCTATCTAAGTGAATAGGCTAAAATGTGATGAGCAGACATGGTGTGGCATTTGTGACAGACTAAATATGATCGTTATCAGTTTACTGCTAATGTGCTCGCAGTTGTAACACTAAAAAGATTTTGCAGAGTGTGTGCATGCATATAAAAAATACATTCTTCTGCACACACACACACACATTTATGGTGCTGTGTATTATTTAAGTGCTTTAAATGATGAACTTATGGTTGGTTGGGAATAGTATGGCTCAGGATTTCATTCAAATGACAAACATTTCATTTTACAAGTGATTTGTGCTATGTTGTGATAAGAGTGGAATGGATTGAGTGAGGAATCCGTTGTAATTTCGTCATTCGTGGTCACATTATCGCTAACCACAAAGCAAAGCAGTGACACCAACTACAAACTGATTGCCTTTCAATGTTGCAATACAATAAGTAAACCTGTGTGGTGTGCTCTATGAACTGCACATTATAGCTACGTGTGTAATCCTATTTGCTCTAATGTAGTGCAGTTAAGCTTCACAGGGTTAGATTAAATCTAATAGAAAGAGGAAAGGAGATGGCTCATTCAGCTCACACTTCACAAAACAAGACACAAATCAGATGAGCAACGTAACATAATTATTGTGTTCGTGGTTCCTTTGCTCTTCTCTCTCTGTGATTCCGGGTCCAACCAGCATACTCGCTATTCTGGCTTTTAGCTGCACACTACTACTAGGCTAAAGCTAACCAAGCCAAACTTAACCACAGTATACCGTTTTGTTATCCGGTGGGATCTGCTCATCATCCTCTGCCTATTATTCTGCCTTGTACACTTCATACCTTATGTATAGGCACGAAGAACATTACATGTGTAGTTTGATACACCATAACACCCTGTTGTAATGTAACAGAGTTAGGGAACGTAAATTGGAAATAGGTAAGGATCCTTTCCTTCTTTCCTCTTGACAATTCACCACCAACCGCCTTTTATTCTAAATACAAACACCGAATATTCCTCTTTGATATCTATCTCCTTTATTCATAAACCTCTAATATGGACCACTAATAAATATTTCATATAAATTAAGATCTGTAAGGATATAACATGTTTCTCAGTACCTACAGATTTAATTTAAGATAGCATTGGCCTACGTCTGGGCCATAGTGAAGAAATTGCGTACGTTCATGCATTGCACTTGACTTTGACTTGACTCTTCTCATCCTCTGTAACAATAACATCAACACACCAACAATGTTCACGAATTTCTCTATAAGATAAAATGAACTCTACGGGTTTTGCTTTGACTTTAGCCTCTCTTCTGCGTTTGCATGCATAAGGCAGAGAATAAATGAGCACATATTTATCGTACATACATATAATAATATGTGTAGAAGTTTGGATATGGAATATGAATATCAATAGCCGAATTATATTTCTTGGCTGCATCTTTGCATCTACGAAGGACCCAGCAGGACCTTAACACGAGTGAGTGTGTATTGTAAAATGCAAATTTAATGTGCAACACAACAGTATGTTAGATAACTAATAGTTCGTTTCTTGCTCCTGAATTGTAAATCTTCTAAGTACAGTTCGCCTATTCTTTTCTTTAGTTCAAGTGCACAGTTAAAAAATCGATGGATGGATGGATGAACGGACGGCTGGGTAGTTGCTTGGCGCAAATTAGCCTTCATGATGATCATGAGAGAGGTGTATCCTAATTCTCATCTTAAGGGTGTATGTACATAATAATATAATAATAATATAACCTTGCTTTCAATATTATACACGTAAATAAACATTGTGCACTCTAACTATAAAGTTTAGGAGCGAAGAACACGATTGACACGCTTGGCTTCCCACCTACATCTATATTACAGATTTAACTACGTAGTATTATTGCATCAAATAATTAAATATAAAGTGCTAATACCAGTCCTTAGTTATTTTTAGCCTATTTCGTTGCTTTTGTATCGAAAACTGCATTTAAAGTGGTGTGCTAAGCGCAAAAATATGTTCCAACTGCATTTCCCTTACTGCATTTGCCAATACAAATACAAAAATACTAAAACACGTTTATTGTACTTGGAAGAATATATTAAGAATTTTAATCAGACAGACACAGACGAAGTTTTCGTAGTAAAATAGAAATGAATTTATCTTGAAGAATTTCTCATAAATAAATCAGTTTGCTAAGAAATTGGCAAGTTGTTATTGCTGCGTTACCTCACCGTTTTATGGCAAATTGCATACTAGTGTCAATGTTTAGTGTTGCAATATTATATTTCTACACCTATGTAACTATGAAGCATAACATGGGATTGAAAACGGACACGGCTAGCTAACAACTCAACAATGTTCATATACAATTGTAATAAGTTAGTCGTAAATGTACAGCAGAAATAATTCTCTCTCTCGAACTAAAGAAAGATAAGTTAAACGTAGAGTGAATATCCAAACCAAGCCAGAGCAAATATTTCAAACTACATAATAAGACACTTTCCTACACACAATTCAATGGCATGACCAGTTTAGTTTTCTTTTGCATTAGCATTACTATTGCTTTGCAATCTCGAACTAGTGTCATTACATTATTACTTAGCACTCCTCGCCATACTATTAACTTTTAACAGATAAAAAGAACCTAAGTTTACCAATATGGATAAGATTCTTGTTCGATTTTCTTAAATGTGTTGTAAGTTTAAGTTCATGATCATGTTGTTCGCATAAGTTAGTCGAGTCGGCTGTATACAATTACATCCACCACACTCCACACACACAGTATGCTACACGAGAGAGCCGATTCAAATTCATAGATACATGCATTCTTGAAATTATCCCTCTCTTGTCCACGTTAACTTGACTTGTTCAGTCCAGAGAGAGAGAGAGATCCATCCAGGTAACTTTTAAAGGAAGGAACTGGAAACGAGGAATCATTATTGTAATCACGATCATCATGATGTGCAAAATAATGGGACAAGATTACGTACAAGAGACTCTCATCCTCACATATCCCTACTACTTACCACAGCGAGGCATAGTATTAGCTGAGATTACACATTCACATTACATTGCATTCTAAAATGTTAAAAGAATAGGAAAAGAGATAGGAGCTTTGATAGCTAGTCTGTGCGAGATTGTATGCAAATTATCCGAATGTAGTGAGTGAGTGTTGAGCTTACTCACGTTGAGTTGACCCGCACCCTTTCCTCTCAAATAAATACTTACAAGACATAGAACATGTCCAAAGTCACATTATCCATCGACTAATATGTTCATGCTCATTTGCCTACCTGCTCTCCTCGTTTCTGTCTGAGTAGTCCGACTCTCTCCGTCTGTCTACCACCAACAATAATAAAGCAACAACATGGAACTTTTACCTGTGTGTTTATCTATGCATTAAAGACATTATAGCTATGAGCATGCCTGAACTCGACGAGTCGAACACAACTAATACATTCTATTATGGAAGATCAATGAAAAGAAAATGGTTTGTATACGTGTGTTTTATGATTTGTCTAAGGATGTCGTGTTGTGTGTGTGTCTATCTAATGTGAATCCACTGCATTCATACTGCATTCCCCGCAGCATTCAAGACACAATAAAATACAGCATGTACTATTACATTACAATTTCACTAATGCGAATAATGGTTATTGAGACGCGTAATGTATAACATCCCTGATGGAACATGAAATAAAATCAACATATTGTTTTACCCTAGCACACTTTACATACTCAAATCTGATACAATAGGAAGGAACAACTGCCTCCCTTCGTCACGGCTATTCTATTGTGTCTTCATAGAGAGGAGAAGTGAGCTCAAAGGCCTATTTGACCGTGAAGCCCCTCACACAATCATCATCATCCTCAAAAAGAGACTCCATGACTAATTCGATTATTTGGAAATAGACTCTTGTCGATGGATTGGAAAATGAAATAAAAATGCCGACCATTTCCCTCTCTATCTATTTCTATAGCTAGAAATTCAGTTACATCGGAGAGGCATACCTATATTATGCTTACATACCTATCTACACTAAATATCTCCTGCATACGAAAGTTTGTATCAAATATAAAGCATTCATATAGTCATAGTCACATTGTACATGGCAATGGAATCGAAGTTAAGTTAAACGAAAGCAAAGCGACCGGAATGAAATGAGCTACGGCCACCGGCGCAATTGCACGCAATCCCAATAATATTTTATGACCCTTATGATTTACCTTACAACCAAATCCAAGCGTATCTCAAGCTCAACTCGGCTCAGCCCACAAGTTTGCCTATTAGGAGCCGAAGTCGAAGTCGAACTCTATCAGATACACATTTAAACCTAGGAGAGACACATATACTAAGAAAGTGCCTAAAAGTCCCTAATACCCACAATGCAGGCTTGCGATTTGGGTCCAAGTCCTTCGACTCCACTATATTCATTGGCTGCTGTAAGCCAGCTGTTAGCCAATGGAAACCTAATCACCGCTCAGCAACTATTGGACCCAGATCTATACATGGCCATTGCATGTCTTATGTGAGAAAGGCATTGATCATATACTTATCTTTGTCTATGGGAGAGACACGACTATATAATATTATACCAATATAAGTGGGTGAGCAATATTATTATAAGTAGACTTAGATTTGGTTTCCCATTTGCCTTACGCACTTTTAATACACATGCTCGCTCACTACTACTTAAATACGTATATCATGTGCATTAACTTTGTGATTTAGGAACAAGGTTGCACTTCGGGATTACATTTATTATATTTTATTATTATAGTTTTAGTAACATAATCCGCTTAATTGTAACTTAGTCACTCTCCACGCCAATTCATGCAGACACATAGGACACAATAGTAAACTGAGTGAGTCTAACTTAAAAAACTAACCACAGCGATGGCTACTCGACTCTGTCAAATTCTCGTTAAACTATTAAGTTTCATTATATTTCATTTAGTAATTTCATAGCTGAAATGTATAGGAAAGAAAAGCCACCTCCAAGTTCATCGTTCCAACCCATTGACATTGGCATTGGCAGCCGTTAAGATTAACTCTGTTTTCTGGACCAAATGAGCCATGTGCAATGCGAGAGCACGAAACGGAGCGGGCCGGTGTTCTCTGTTGTGGCCTGTGTGTGTCAACTCGATTCAAGTTGCTAACAATCTACAGACAGAGAGAGGCTACGACGTATTTAGTTGACTAGTATTTAGGTACGTGGTTCATACACGACTTGGGCTCGGCTGGGAAGCTTCGCATCGCATGCCTCGTTTAAAAAACTTGGAACTGGCAACTGGAACGTCGAAATGAAGTCGGGGAGAGGAGAAGTGTATGAGTAGAGTTACACACCACACCGATCGACTTGGCTCCTTTGACATGACATGTGAGCTCAACTCCGTTCTGCCAACTCAGCTAATAACAAAGTTCAAGTTCAGCTTTTCATAGAACGACCCGGTGATTATATGCTCGTGTGTCTGTGTGACCCACCCTCACCCTAAATCCAATCCATCTATATACTTTAATCTTATACATAAAAAAGGTATAGCTACCTGCCTATAAGGGTGCAAGGTTAAAATTACACAAAAACAGAGCATTATAAGAAAGTGAGTGAGCTGAGCAAACTGAGTAAAAGTAAATCGGAAACTATCTAGCAATATCCCAAAGTCTTGTATAGTTTCTTTTTACTTACGTTCACTTCCCTAATGTCTCAAATTGTACTGTAAATTAAAGTTGTAGAGAACGTACGTATGTGTATGTGGTGATTCTGATAGAGTTTACGGTTTCCTACACACAATAAATCCATATCTACACTGAAAAATGGTAACCTTTAATGTAGGGAAAAGGCCTGAAGCACACTTACCTATTAGCCATTACAAACTAGGAACAAGCAAGCCTCTCTCTCTCACTATTACAGATGAGTAATGAGAAAAGCCATTTACATCCATGTTCTTCCAACCTCTCGATCCGAAATCTGAGACTTCACATCACATATCACATCTGCCAAGACTCTTTGACTCGACTCTACTGACTAAAGCTTTAGTTAGTGCAACGTATTCCATTACATGCATTAAGCTACACCCCCTTCATCTATTATCCTCCTTAACTTCACTTCGGTAACTTAACGAAACTCACAGAACACAATTTATAATTTATAAGTGTACATCTTGTATGAACGAGCTCGAAATTCCCTATTGCCTTTAGTTATTCTACGTTAAGCTCTCCTTCTCTCTCTCTCTCAACTACTTTGCTCTCATCTTCTCTACTTGCATACTTACTGCATATACTATATATACAGAACATCGAATTACATTATTACCTACACCGCATTACAATTTTACGATGCATTCAGTCTGACATACCTACAGATCTGTTCTCTGCCTAGTTTGCTAGGAATCTCGTTGTTCTCACATTTGTACCTTTACTTTGGTTCATTAGAGGGGCAGAGCACGTGTTATTATATATTATCTATCCCTTCCTACAA
>JABASI010003667.1:0-15866 GCA_019776505.1 Tomocerus nigrus
ACTTGGAGCTATGATGGCAGAGTTTCCACTGGATCCTCAGCTTTCTAAATTACTTATCGCTTCCACCGAATACAGCTGTTCCAATGAAATACTCTCTATAACAGCGATGCTTTCCGGTATCTACTCTTTGTGCTTCTGAATCTTCGGAAATCCAAAATTTCTAGTTTATAAATGCTTCTAACATATTATGAAATATTAAGTACGTTAATACGTGGTTAGCTAACCAATTTTTTTTTTCATTTTTTTTAGTGCCTCAATGTTTCGTCAGACCAAATGACACGAAAAAAGCTGCTGATGATTCCAAGCTTCGCTTTGCCCACATAGACGGAGACCATTTGACGTTATTGAATGTGTACCACGCATTCAAACAAAGTATGTAGCTTTATATCCTTACTTTGTATCCAGATGTATTTGAAACATTAATAGTTAAATACAAATGATTTGTAACTTTTCATTTTTTGCAATAGATAACGAGGATCCTCAATGGTGTTATGAAAATTTTATAAACTTTCGAAGTTTAAAACAAGCTGACAATGTAAGGCAGCAGCTATCTCGTATCATGGATCGTTTTAATCTGAAAAGAAGTTCCACGGACTTTACATCTCGGGAATATTATATTAATATTCGAAAAGCTTTGGTTTCAGGATTCTTCATGCAGGTTAGAACATACACAGTTCAACAATGGTATTAACTAGGTATATACATTTTCCAATTCATTCGATTAGATACATATTTAATTTGGACTCTTTGGATTTATTTTTATTCAGGTTGCTCATCTGGAACGAAGTGGACATTATCTTACCATAAAAGACAACCAAACGGTTCAACTACACCCTTCGACTTGTTTAGACCATAAACCGGAATGGGTTTTGTACAATGAGTTTGTTCTCACAACCAAAAACTATATAAGAACTGTTACAGACATAAAGCCCGAATGGCTTCTAAAAATTGCCCCTCAATATTATGACTTGGGCAACTTTCCACAGTGCGAGGCCCGCCGTCATCTGGAAATATTGAAAACGAAATTAGAAAGCAAACAGTTTCAGGATTTCTAATCCATATATTTGTTAACTCGTCTATTTGTCTAATAATATTTCGTTTTTTCTTTCTCGTGTCTCGTGGCATAGTTTTGGCATAATATGGAGGTGTGTTAACTTTATGATAAATGGCACATTGCATTGCCCTTTCTGTAAAATATTCAATATTATCAAAACAAAACTTGTACTTGCAGGCCTTGCAAAGGCACCAAATAAGTTGTTTTTTCAAGCTTTTAGATTTACTGTACAAATCATTTACGAAGAGATGCAAAATAAAAATTCTCACAAAATATTTTATGAATTATTAACTCGATGCAAATATCTCGCATACACTATTGAAAAGGAAAATTACAAAGATCTCTGACTAAAGACACCAATATTTACCTACACCATCTAAATAGACATGGAAAATTAGTTCTGTTGCCGAGTTTTAGTTAAGTTAGTGACATGGTATTTAAAAACGGCAGTTCTCTAGTGCAATTTTCTACAGCAACTTTCCTCAATTCTACTAGGGTTTTGATTTTTATTGTTCCAGTTTTAACGAACTAGACGAAAATGTCCTGTATGCAATTTATTTTTATTTCCTTTTTTGGTACCTACTACATAATTAAATATGAACACACTTATCATCGCAAAAAAACACTAACTGTTTTGTAAATCAATTATCTTTATTATACTTTCCACTAATCTAAGAAATTACATCACTATAAGTAAGTCTGTATTTCCAGTTGGACTTCCTCCACGTAAACAAATCTATGATACTTTTTATTCTAAGAATTCGTTGACATAGACATAAACTTTCCCATGAAAAGTAACAAAGGCCATGCTGTAAGTATTCATCAGTTTGGATTTATCGTCCTTATCTTCTCTGCTCATGGCATATGAACCGACGACGAAACCTAAAATTAACTTTGCATGAAATTCCTTCCCAGATATAGATGCAAGTAATCCAAACTAATTTCCTACCTGCAACACTCTCATCGAAGTGAAATCGAGTTATTGACTTATCTACGGACGAGTCAGTCTTAGTGTCAAGAATATAAGTATCCCCTTCCCAGCCAACGAAGATCACCTTCCCATTAAGTTGATGTAATGCAAGTATTTGATGATCGCACTGAAACGTTCTAGAAAATTAATAGCATTAATGAACAATCCCATAGTAATAAATTATTACATTCATTCATTCAATTCAATTCAATTCAATTCAATTATTATTACATTACATTCATTCATTAAAATTTGTTACCTCTCAATGTTGTTTCCTTTGGCAATTAGTACTGTTCCGTCAGTCGTTGCAATAGCGTAAGAATCTCTATCATTGTTTCCACCTGGAGACGATGAAACGTTGCCGGCTACTTCGGTAGAAATATTTTGATTTCGCATGCTACTTTTATCCAACTCGTAGTGTTCAATAAGAATATGGTCTGCTGGGGAAGCGTTTCGTAATCTGGCAAAATAAAATTCTTGTATTTAGTTAATTTATGTATGAATTAAAATAAAATAAAATTCCCACATTGAAGCACTTGATTTCAATATAAGATAATAAATAATATTGAGTTTATTTACATAGAGTAGTCTTGGACTGCTGTTTTTGCAGATCCATCCTGAGAGATTGATTGTGAGTTGCTGCCTGAAGTTGATTCCAATAATGACGATAAATTAAATTCACTAACACCACTACCGGCTTTTTCATTTACAGGACGACTAAGGGGAGACTCTGTAATTTTTGTGACTGAGCCTCCAGGTTGGCCGACTAGAATTGATACTAGGTTTTGATTAGAGTGTAAAGAAACTGATCCAATTTGGCTGGCGAATTCCCATTTATTCATAGGATACAGGCGACCGTCATACACTTCTATTTCTGATTTGCATTCCTCGTCCCTGTCTTCTTTACCAGTCTGTTACATAATAGGATAACATTTACATCATAGCGACTCTTTTTAAATTAGAAATCGTGAAAAGTTTTAAAACAATGATTGAGAGTATTTACCGCTTCATCGACAAAAACTTCTAGTTTCCACTGATATGTCCGTAAAACCCTATCGGTGAGCCCGACTATTAATTCAAACAGCCCATCACCGTTTACATCCCCAAGAATGGCAACTTTAGTATTGCATACTATCCGCTGAGAGTGGAAAGGGCTCAAAATATGATGATACTCAGAAGAGCTATTTTGAGGGAAATCGACGTCAAGAACTTTCTCGCTGGAATTAAATTCGTACTGGACGTCAAAGATGTGGCACCACCCTTCTACTGTAACAGCCACTAGTACATTTCGACTAATATTCAGCAAATCTCCGACGGCAACAGCTGACACCGTCCCCAAATCGGACGCACAGCAAAGACACCTGTCATTTCTGTAAACAAACAGGTCTCCTCCGGTTGTGCCTAGTATCAGTTCACTAAACCCATCATTATCACAATCTCCGAAGCATATGGCATTTTTAAGGACACTGCCGGAGAACTTGAGTTCTATACAATCAGAAAATGAAAGAGTACGCATTTTAAGTAGGTACTAGCTCAAAGCAGGTACCAAAATTATTCTCACAAAATTCCAATAGTGTTGCCAGTCAAACTAATGAAGAGCTTTGTGCCAAAAAGTAAAAAAAAATTATTGTAGTCGACAGTTTGTTAGAACAAATCCGCCTAACTGATCATATTTAGTCAACTTGTATACTCATGTCAAGGTCACAATGTTCAATTAGTTTTTTATTCGGTACGAGATTAATGGGAACTCTGTCTTTGAGCATTTCAACGTTCAAAATCTGCCAGCGACTTGGAGGCCACACTATGCACTTTGCCTTAGATTTAACTAAACCTAAGGCAACTGGGCCAAAAATATTGGAGTCTAAAGATTGTCCACGGTGATCTCCTTCGATCCAACAGTGACCTGGAGGGACTGTCACGTAAGGTTTGTAATATCCATGAGTTTCCACTACGTCGCCCTATAAAAACTCTGCATTATTGATCTGACAAACTATCTCCGCATCATAAGAGGATGCCAATGTGCTTAAATCTGTCAAAAGACAAAAATGTGTTTCCTTACCCCTAAAGCAATTACTCGCTTTATAATTCTTAGTTTTGGATCTCGCGGAGAAATTACTGCAATGATATCACCTCGTCTTATGGAACTGTAAGCATTCGTCGCTATTGGCCAATTGTGAAGAAAAACATAATCACAGATTTCGGATCCGTCGGGATTAAAAACAGGTTGCATTGAGTACCCTTCCACTCTGGCAACATAACCAACAACGTCAACTATTGTGATCCCCGTCGGCACCCCTATGGCTATCGCTTTGAAAATGGATATCAAAGAACGGGATAATTTAAACATTTGATCAAGTTTTACCTGATCCAAGGACAATTACTTAAAGTTAAGATTTGGAATCAGAGCGCCAGATATGACCTCTGATTGTCTGCTTCTCCCACACAGACCGCGCCGTGTTTTCTCAATCAAATCTGCGGTTCAATCACTTTATTTCCTCTGGAGCTACCGGCTCAAAAATGCGCTTGCGTTCTCTATTATATAATACTACATAATATTCTTACATAATGCATATATGCAATCAGTTGTCTATATTCAGTATGCCCTTTAGGGAGGGAGTGGGAGTTACGCTTACGCAGGTTGTTGCCTACGCTTTACGTTCCATCAAAGCGTGCTATATATAGGTGTACTATAATGTCATTTTTTATTTCCAATCATCCCGGGAAATAATACGCACAGGACTGTATGAGTAGACAGTATACACCTTTGCAGTGCAGTAAGCAAATCAAAGCAGAAACTCTATTAAAATCAAATCAAAACCGGAAACGGTTCGACTTATGGGAGTGTATTAATTACCCTTTCTTATTATGATTTAGTGGCAAGAACAGCTACTCATGATGTATCACCATCCAATATTAAAACCTGCTTAAGGCGACTTTTGTCGTAATGACAAAGCATGTAATGATACCATGAAAATAACTTGAAACACTAAAAATGTGTGAATAAATAGATGACTTGACTGGACGTGTCCAGCGTTCCAGCAAGTACATGTGAGTACTGGACACTAAATCGAAACGATGTATCTTTCATGAAAAACAAACAGAAACAATGTACAAGGGTCAAGGGGTGTACAACTAACAGCTATGTAGTTTTAGTTAGCTCTAACTCAAATAACAAGGCATTTAATCTTTATTATAACATTACATTGGCGATGCAACGACATCGTTATAGTTACCTCTTCAATCCAATATTAATAAATTAACAATATAATAAGTTTGGGATTTTAATCAAAAATAAATGAAAAATAGAAAATTCCGCTTCCATGCGGAGGAAATTTTGGATATTTTTTCCCCAGCTTTACAACAACCTGTTCTTTTTCTCGAATTTGGGGAAGGGATGGGACTTGGTGCTCTCCATGGACATCTAAATGTCCAATGAGGGAAAATAGATGACCCCAACATGCGGGGTCATATATTTTCTGGGTTGCAACAGTAGATTTAAGTGGCCATTTAGTGAATTTCTTGCGCAGATAACCTAACCCTAAGTTAGATTTATCAGTACAGATATGCACAATCGTATTTTAAGGGAAAAGATACACGACGTCTCGTAGCAGAAAATTAAGGAAATTCTCAACTTTTGCTCTGATTCGCGAGCCTATCAAATACATTATGTAAATGTATTAGAGAAACCTTTCTACTTGTAATAACATGGGTGTCACTAATAATAATAAACCGGTGCTATTCATTGTAAGTAAGTAAATGTATAAATAATGTGGTTTGCTTCTGAATATTTAGTGCTGTTGCATGTTGAATTTAGTCAGTAATGTCATTAATTATTGACGTACACCGCAAAGCAATAATATTATTATTTAAGAAGTGTATGAACACAAATTAAGATCAAAATGTCATAAGCACAGATACAGTTAAATAAATATCGTGCGCAATGCAATATTATTATTATCATTAATCGATATTTAATTTTTACGAGATGTCCATAAATAAACCTATATAATCTGTTGATTATGCTGGATATAATATATGGGTAGAATTGTATTTTTTAATTATCATTATTTTAAATACATTGTATAGTAGAAGTATGTGCAGTATAATAATATTTTATGGATATAGATAGATGAGTAACTGTACTACGGTACTACGGGTACGGGTATATGGTACGCATCGAAGCCAGACAGAGTCAGAATTGCATTGACTGTCTCATGCCGCAGCAGTTTGTTTTGTAGTAGAGTAGGTAGGCATATCCTGTGGTGGCTGTTTGGCGGTGATTGTACCCTTTGTGTGCTTACTACATCTTTCTTCAGTTTGTTCGTTGTCTATTTGTTTGAATGGAGTGGATAGTGGATAATATCAAAGGCCTTACGTTACGCTTCCCATAGAAACAGTTCAACATAAACTGGCATACATTCTATCACGTGGTTTCTGCAGAACAGTAATTTGTAGAATTCATACCATTGCGTTGTATCGCATTTAAATAATAATGCTGCTATAACTATAATGATTAAATTCCTGCCTACAGTCACATTTCGTTCAAAATCTCCTGAAAGTAAGTGTTGTCAGAAAAATATTCTTGCGTATTTCCTACTTTTAAGGGGAGGTGAACGCGACAATACATAAAATTATTGTGGAGCATTATAAGTAAAATTGAATATTTTTTAAATTAGATTAAAATTTTCATTACTTTTCATCGGCTGAAAATATTGAAAAAATATTGGTAACCGTAGTAACCTAAATAAAGAATGAATAAATTCAATAAACTTAAATGCATTCACTGCCCTTAATGTGCTTTAAACACTACGTATAGGAAATATTGTAAGTACTATTTATCATAAATTATTAGCCCTTTATACCAAAATATTTTATGCCTTCTGCTGTGCGTACTAATCATTAGTTATTGAGGCTGTTTTCGAGTGTGCAGCATGGTTTCATACCATACTATCTTTGCCTTTCACTCAAAATACAAATAATCAAAAATAATAGATTTCAGATAAGATTAGCGATCGTTTCAAGAAACTTCAGATATCATAAGATCATTTTAAGGTATTTCATAGAAACATTTCTATAATATGTTGTAGCTGCATCTAAAAATCGTTGTGATTGTCCTGCTGCTAGCCGTAAATAATGCGACGTCGCTTGCTTTGTGTGAACTGTGTATAATATTAGAGGGAATGCCGTTTTCGGCCCGGGTCTACGTTGCGATGGGTTCAATACTAACCTAATGACGTGGGATACAGTAAGAAGGACGATATTCCAGCTCTTGTATGTCAAAAGCATTCTTATCGTATAATGTAATAGAGTGGAAGTAGCGTAAAGCAGAGTTTAGTAGGAGAGTTGAAGTTGATGAGGGTACAGGACAGGATACACGTACATAATAATGTATTAACATATTTTGATATCATTCTTTAGGCGCCATTCCACGAATTGGCGTACTTTCCATGTACCCCATCTTTCACAAATAAACCTCCTTGTATATTTTCGGCATTGCCATATTACATTATCCATTAATACGTAGCTTTATTTGATTAAAGTTGGAGTTTTGGAGCGAATTGCCTTGAAGTAAAATGTCAAAATCCTCTGAAAATCCGTGGATTAAATCTTTAGTGTTCAGTTCACGCAATAAAATTACCAGCAATGTTTACCATTGACTAGTGAGTGTTTTATTTTCACTTCTTTATATTGATCATTTTTATGCCTTGCCTAAGTCCTAAGTGTTGTGTCTGTGTATGTGTATCATATTGCATCTGTCTGTCGTGTCTGTGTCTGGAACTGCATTCTTTTATGTCTTAAGTGATATATATGTTTCATGTTACCTACCTACTTCTATTTAGCTACAGTTTATGAGCCATGCCATAACAATTTTTATTTATCATTTCTTAAAAAAGAGATGATATTTGACGACTATTAGCTCACTCGCTAAAGATCTAACTGCCTTAGAAAAAGAGACAACCGCTTCCTAATTAAATATTTCTTCAAATTGTGTTACACATCAATTATACTTATTCTGACATTCAAAAGAGGTAAGGGCGTAAAATATTTGCATCTGCATATTGTTATATAAATATGTTTATCAAACATATTTATGTAACATATATTTATATAACTGTTCTTCATTGGACTATGGATTATTACTATTTTTTAAATCTAAAACAATATAATTCATTCCCTAAAAGAAACGACAATAATAGTCAATCTGACCAATCCCTATACATTTTCATAAATACAAAAGAACATGTCATTAATTGGATCTTTATATATTATGAAGTTCATTTGCCATTTTCAAATATATTATATTCAATATATTCAGAATTAAAAATCTGTAAATGACAGAAACCAGTTAGAGTTTGAAATTAAGCAAATAAATTAATCTGTTTAAATTGGTCGGCATAAACTCAGTCGGTCGGACTCAGATATTTACACAGAGCTTTGAAATATTTCCAGAAACTCAAAAATGAATCCGGACGAAATTCCCGACTCTACAGTTCCCTCCAAACTACCATCATCTAATTCTACGAACACGAGAAAGTTGATCTTACCTGGAGAAGACATAGCAGGGGCATCCAGCTCCACTCCACATCGATCAAGAGTGAATCAGACGCCTAAATTGATTTTTAAGTCTATGTACCCTTCTCCTGGTCCACAGTCAAACTCCCCTGACTCCTCTGCACATCCTTTCGAGATAAACACGATCCCACCGTATACTTTAAGCCGTATTGCCCAAATGTGCAAAGGCATTGACTCTTCATCTTCTAGGGGAACATTTCAGGCACCGGAATCCCCGATGGCTCCCGTGCGGCATTTCTTGAGGCCGAGTATGTCATCAACGACTTCGTATCCTAGAAACTCATCCACAACAACGTATCCAAGAAACTCATCCAGCACATCATATCCAAGAAACATGCGTTTAAAAACAGTAGATGATTATGAGTCAAGCCTGAATCCAACAAAAGATCCTCTAGCAATAACTCCTGAGTGCTTTGAGAGTTTACAGAGTCAGTTTACAAATCATACGAATCATTCGGCGACGTCTACCGTGTCTTCAGATATTGTCCATCCTGCCATTACGCTCCATATCAAGCGAGCTCTACAAAACTCAGACTCGGTGGCGATGAAAAACTTCAACTCCAATGAGAATGACTCAGAGACATCTTCATCTTCTGTTCTCTCCGACTCAAATGTTGTTTCGACTGCAGAATCTCCATCCTCACCTGCAATTATCAATTATAGTAATAACATTAGTAATAAGAATTCCAAAGGAGTTATAATCAACCGGTTCAAATCTATCGTTACAAATAGCTCTGGTCCAAAACGAAGTAATGAAGACGACGTTGAAGATGATATAGAACAGGTTCTCGTGTACAGCGACGAAGATGCCAACATGTCGTTAATCGAACAAGACGACGAGTCCAGCAGCAGTTTCACAACCACCCGAACAAATAGCAACTCCCAGTTTAATGATTTGTCTGAATTTCATGGACAAAGTTTATCGGATTCTGATGGAGCGAGGAGAACACAAAGAAAACGGAAACCCACAAAGCATTTTATGCAAGACATGGTCATTCCGCGACTAAAAATTCGCAGAAAGCAAGCGGAGACTGAGACTGAAGGAACACAGCGAAATTTTTCTTTTGAGACTGTGGATGAGAAAATAGTCGATAGTTCTACAGATCCTACTACTCCTACTCCTAATGCTACTCCCACTATCCCCCCTCTAGTCGGGACACCGATTAGAGGCCGTGGTGGGGTTCGTGGAAGAGGAACTGGCAGGGGACGAGGACGGCCAAGGGGCTCCAAAAATAAAGTGGAGCGTATTAAAACGGTAGTCGCTAAAACTGCAGTAGTTAAAACGGAGGCAAGTGCCAATGACTTAGCAGATCCGGAAAAGAAAGACGATGCTGAACAAGTTGACGGGGCTGACAGTAGCACCGTCGTTCAAATCACGCCTACACGAAAACCCCGCGGCAGAGGAGGAACTAGAGGTGTGTGCCCTTTCAATGTTATTTAATTAATCCTTCTAATTAAATCTAGACTGTCTGTGTAAATCTGTTTGTTTTGCACTAAACATACTCCAGAACTTCCAGAACGAAGGCAGCTTCAATTAATATTGCACTATATTAGTATACCGACATGCTAATTTTTAATACTCAGACAATTAAAATTGGGTGATTAGGGTGATGATCAACATTCCCGTCATTCAGTGTTCGTCTGATAGTCAGTCTGGTTACTCTGGTTTTTAAATGGCAGCACTTTTAAATAACAGCTTAGAATGCGCGAATTAATAAGTGGGAAAAACTTAAATAATGGAAGGTTTTTGAAACCAATTATGATGGGATACATATTTTGTATAAATTAAGGGTTCCAGTACGCAAGCATTCTTGGCTTCAGAAAGCGGAAAATGTGCTACATTAAACTATGCTTTGCCAAAAAAAGTTCTGAAATTCGGTTAATGCGATTGTTAGACATCTGCTTTAGAATCCTTGTGAAAGAAGTAGTATAGAGTATAGATCATCTCTTAATGCATTAAATTGCCTTTTTCTTAAATGCGTTAATAAATGCATAAAGTATTAAAAGTAATATTGAAATACGTCCTATTTTCAGGAACAAGAGGTTCCCGAGGCTCGCGTGGAGGAACACCAAGAAAAGCCTCAACACCAAGGAAGAAAACACCTAAACCTGCTCTGCCTGAGAAAAAACCACCCTTACAAGTTTTCGAAGAAGAAACCCGTATGAGTGCTGATATTAAACCTGCGGTCACAGAAAAACTTTTCCGTAATTAAATATAACCATATTTGTTATAACTATATGATTTTGACCGGTTCGTAACATTAATGATATTTGCGGGAGAATGAATTATTCAGTTCTTACGTCATTATTAATTTTTAAATTGTAATTGTCCAGTGCCTGTGCCTGGAATAGATGAGGAGTCTCGAGCAAGCAATCTAAGCACCAACAGTACCTCTACTACTGCAAAAGCCAAAAAATTTATCAAGGACCTAATAGTTGACAGGTAAAATATTTTGATGACCAAAAATTTCAAATACTAAACTAAATCTACTAAACCTGCTAGCATTTAATGAACTTTCAAAGTTTACTTTGATATCTTTACTACGTAATTGTGTCTGCTTCGAATGATTGAAACGGATCTTTCAATAATTGCATTCCTTTTATTAATATTGGCTAATTGTTTTTCTTTTCAGGAAACTGGCAACAGCTGAAACACTTTTTGAATACCGTTGGCCTCAAAATGATAGTAATTCTGAAAGTTATATGTTACAAGAACAAATATCTGAGTACTTAGGCGTTACGTCTTTTAAACGAAAATACCCAGATATAATTAGAAGAGTCGTAGATATTGAAGAAAGAGACTTCTTGAGAGCCCATAAAATAGTGACAGAAACTCAGTGCGATTTAGGACTAACAGCATTAAGCAGTAGTGATGTAAAAGATATAATGTGTAACGACTTTCCTGATAAATATGAAGAATATTTACGAACTATTAATATGAGAAAAGAGAGAGAAGTTAAATCAAAGCCAAATACCTCAACGTCGCCGGTCGTCAGAGACAGATCGGCGGAATTCATGAGAAGGGTTATCAAAAACTGTGCAAAATGGAACCTCACTATGAATAAAGAAAGGAAAGATGAGAGAACATCCTCATTTGATTTACAAAATAATACTTTAAACTATCCGGCAGGAAAATTTAAAGTATTACCTCAAGAAGCAACTAAAGTAGGATACCACCCTGTTGCTGTTCTCCCTGGTCAATTCTGTGATCATTATAAAAAGTAATATTCTGTCGATCTCTTTAGGAAATGTCAGCGCCAGATAACAGCGTTCAATTATATAATCTGGAATATTTTACTTTACAGCTACACACCTACGGAACTTAAATACCTACCTCTAAACAGTGTGTTATATGGCCCAGTTTTGAAACCACCCACTGACGACGGGGAATCTGAGGACAGTCAATCCGATTCGGAGGATTCCTCATCCGACGAAGCATCCTCGTACGATTCTTTTTCTATTTCTCCCATATTGTAACTTGTACTTATTAGGTATTTGCAACATGTTGCCCTTAAAATCAATTGTTATAAAAACAACTTTTAATAACGGCCTTTATGCTAGTAATAGTATTCGTGCCTAAAGTGAGCTAAGCAGACTAACACAATTATTGTATGTTTTTGTAGTTCTTCAAGCAGCGACGACGAAGGCCTATCCGATCAGCCTAAGGGAGCGTGTAACGGTCTTACACTCGTTAGCGACAAAAATAGCATATTATTTGGCGACAGTAAACTACGCCCTACTTGTAAAAGTTGTGAAGGAGATGCACTAAAAAACAAGGATGGTGTTGAAGAAGTGCTAATTCATTGCACTAAATGCGACGTTCCCAGTAAGAAACCCCATTTATGAATACAAATATTTTTTTGGACATTACTTTTACATACAGATTTTCTTTTGATATATTTATAGAAAGTTTTTTTTACTAAATGTGTGACTTTGATTGATAAACAGATCACCCGACTTGTTTAGAGTTAACATTAGATATGCTGCCGTTTATTAAAAAGTATAACTGGCAGTGTACTGATTGTAAAAACTGTATCGAATGCAACGACCCAGCTGATGAAGATAAAATGCTGTTTTGCGACTTGTGTGACCGAGGGTACGCTTATGTTTCCATTCTTATTACACATAATATGAAGCCAGTACTAATTGGCATTAATCATTACTGATATCATGAAAATATACACTAATCACTACTGATAAGTATGGAGAAACACATCTTAATTATTTTTCCCATCTTTTCTGCTACAGGTACCATATATATTGCGTTGGCTTAAGAAAAGTACCTACAGGTCGGTGGCATTGCAGTGTTTGTTGTGTGTGCCATTCCTGTGGAGCAACTGAACCGTCTCAGGAGGATCGAATGGCCGAGTGGCATCATGAGGTAACTGAATTATTATTTTTATACTCTTTTCATGCATTTAGTACCACAAACTATCGCGAAATCTGACCATAATATACTTCAATAGCTAATAATTGTGTTTGTCCAATTTTCGTTTTAGTTTAAGAAAGGAGAAAAAGGCAGTAAATTTTTTATGCATTCGTTGTGTATTTCCTGTCACAAGCTTTATAAAAAAGGACAGTATTGTCCTGGCTGCCTAAAATGTCACATAAAGTCTGACGATAAAAGTTTATTGGAATGTCGTAAGTGTGAAAAATGGGTTCATAAAGGTGAGCAATTTCTTTTTCCACTATAAAAATAGCAACTATAAGTTCATAAACAATAAATTAAATAAATATTACAATGGTTCTTATTTATTTCATTTAGAGTGTGTAACACGGCCTCTACAAAGTATGTTTGGATTCATGTGTGATCCCTGTGACATCACATTTAGGTCAAAAGCCAGATTACCGTCTCATGTTAATTAGTTGTACTACTTAGCTGTATATTTTAATGTAAACTATAGGTTGGATCTGTGCCCGTTGTATGGTGTTCATTTTGTAATGCTATTGCCTTGCTAAAGTTCTGTCGTTAATAATGTTGCATGTTGATGCAAAGAGTATTAACGACGAAATTCTAATTCGAACTAAATCAATCTGATTAGTTGCCGATAATATTATCTATTGTGTATACATTTTTTATTATTTACAACAGTGCCCTCTTTTTATAAAGAATATCCTCCTATTAATGTATAACTTAAGTATTTCTGTAAGCCTGAAATCGTATACTACTTTCAGAAAAGTACCCATCAAAACGTAGGATGCAATGTCTCAAAAACTAAACCGTTTACTTATAATTTAATAAGCCTTTGAATTGAGCAATACTGGCACCGATCATAATGTCAATTTCACCCCTAGAGAAGAAGAAGACAAGCAATGTTCAAATCGTTTAACATGGTGCTCTGTCTAGGTGGGGTTTTCCACTGTGGAAATGTTATAGAGTTCTATTATATTATTTATCCTTAATTGGTTATCTTTATTAATCGCTATATATATTATCTCGCTTTATATTCGCACATAATTTTAGTAAACTGTTCGCCTTACTATTTATTGTACTTGGAAGAAAATATTTTAGTTGTTTCTTTTTTTCATGCTTCTATCTACATATTATTATATGAAATAAAACGCTGATCATTAAGTTTATACTGTAATTGGAAAGAGTAATTAATGTGTCCTGTTCTTTCTTTGGTTTGTTCACTATTATTTTACCTGTTGCCGTTTTACCTGTGCATTTACCACTACTCACAGTTTATAGATGTATTTTTGTATGACCTATTTAAAATATAGCAGCCCTGTTTAAAAACGCATATTATGGCAAATAGTGACTATTACCATTGTATTGCTACTTTATTATAGAAAGGTATGCACAGAATGCAATGATTTGGTCTTTGTTAATTTCAGCCAAATATCCTCAGCCGCTGCGAATTAATTCAATATTAATACAAATTAAAGGAATTTAAAGAATTGTATGCCTTACATTATAATTAGCCTATAAGTTTTGTATTAGTCGACACTGCAATATAAAATTTAAGTTGATTTAAATGAACATGATGTTAACGTCTAGTTAATTACAATTATCTAATTGGTACACTTCGTATTTTTTGCTACTGCAAAGCCAAAGTTGTCCTTAGATGCAATTGCTCCTACTATTTAAATCTTCAATTGTTTACTTTATTTGATATTTTGTTCTAAGCATATTGTGGATAGAAATTCACAAGCAACTAAGAAGACAGAAAATTGGTTTTTGCAAATTTTTGCAAAATTGCAAAATAAGTAAGATTTAAAGTTCGTATTCTAACCTTGAGTACCATGACTGTATTGAAAAGAGCAACAAATAATAATTCAATGCGCAAATAATTATCTGTTTTACCGGTCGGTTCATTCACTTGCTAAATCATAATATTACAAAATTACAAAGTTGGTTGGTACTAACCTCGTCACTGGTGAAGAAGGAAGTGTACTGTTTGTTGGCATATGGCATACTTATTATGTCGATCTCTATAATCTGTTTACTATGTACTTTGCTAGTAGTGCTTTGGGCAAAATGGGCCGTGGATAATAAGAATAATAACCGTCGAGTTCAAATTCAAATTACTATTTGTCATACTATTGGAAAAGGTCCCATCCGGCATCCCAAGCAGAAGCAAATTCTGTCCTCGTCCTATCCCAGAATTTCCAAGGAAATAATTTTAATTTGGCACTTCAGATTTTCGAATCTGTTTAATCTTCTCAAATTCAGTTACAACTCTTACAACTAACCACAATCGTTATTCCGGGTTTTCAATTCGATAGAAACGTGCTTGTTGGCTAGCGTCACAGCAGAAACAGGGAGGTATCTTATTTTGATGTAACTTATATCTGTCGTCTGTCTATTCTTGGTGCTACAACAAGTGCAAGTGTAGTACAAGACGTTGCATTGTATTGTAGTAAATAAATATCTATAGCGCTTTATAATTGGCGCAACAGCTTCTTTTCGTGCTCAAACTTTGACATTGTTTTTCTGTATGTGTCAGCTGTGATAATGACGCCAGTCCAAAATGACATCAGTGACTGTGATGGCTAGCCATTCCATTCACCTTAACCTAACCTACCTAACCTAACAAACTAAAATGGCAAGCCATTTCCAGTGTTGGACGGGTGTCATTGCCATACATATACATATGCATGAATGAACTTCCCTGAAGTCATGTTAGTTTAAAAAACATTTAAAAACTATTTCATTGTTTAAAAAACTATTTCATTGTATACAAAGACAATGAACGCATCAAATAATTCTACATAATATAATATACGCATGTCACCGAATTTCGTGAATACTTTTAAATCGTAATA
>JABASI010003668.1:0-15863 GCA_019776505.1 Tomocerus nigrus
GACTGAGACAGAGGCAGACGGATGTCGGGCTTTAAACAATCTACATAGAGACACTACTTAAACAATAAGTTAATCTACATGCTCTCTTTTGTATTCAGGGTATTACCATTATGAGTAACTATATTTTATACACACTATCTCATCCATAAGTTGACGTGCTTATTTACTTATCTTTATGGCATAATGCAAGCAGTATAATGAGAAAACTTAAAATAAATAATTTTCATGACAGAATTCTAATATAACAAAAATAACAAAACTTTAGTTTTTCAGTTAACGAATTTGAACAGGTGAAAATAACCCCCCTGTACCTGCGCTCAGTTACATACATGGAAGAATAAACTGCAACTGCATATTATAGTCTGCTCTGCAGTATGTTGAGTGGGTATATCTACAATCTGCAAACAGCCATGTACTTGTTTGGAGATTGCATTTTTATTTGCAAAAATAATAGTGAGTCGCAACAAATAGTATCGTTTTTCACGTTTTTCATGTACAGGACATTAGAGATACTTTGCAACACTCTCTTAAACTTTTAGACACGTTGCAGTGAATGTAAAAATAGACAAATACGTTTTTATTCATTTCATGGTTTATTCACATCTGAATTAATTCTGACGATTAACTCACTGTATAGATACCTATAATATAAAATAAATAACTACTACTTGTTACTAATAAGGAAGAAAATACCACAGGACCTGACCTGCAGCAACGATAGTCGTTCGTAAAGCAACCTTGGCTAGCTAGCACACGGTAGTTCCTACATTAAGAAAGATCCTAGCTACAACAATTTCAGGCTCTCTCGTAGTCCTATAACGATATCAACACTTAAATGCTTTGACGGAGTTTGTAGACGTGCGTGTATGGATCAAATAGTTCTGTATCTCAAGTGCTCATAGAAAAAGCTAAAAGTAAAATTCCAAAATTGTTTCATGGCTTGAGGAAATTCACATGCAGATAAATACTTCTTTGAAGCTATTAATATCAATGATCAATATCATCATACTTACCATGTTCACACTAAATGTAATTGTATCAATTTACTTAAATGGATTGAATAAAAATGCTTTTAGTTTGAGAAACATCGTATTTGATTACAGAAAATACATATCAACACTAATACAGCGGCTAATTCAACCGTTGATTAAAGGTCGGCTCTTTTACTATTAGATAGCAGTCCTACAAATACATATCATGTACTGGTGTAACTCAGCAATTGTATCTTGTAAATAGCATTTATTTCCGAAGAACGTTTAAGGAAAGTATTGTGCAATCACTCTCGTTGATTTCAGACTCTTCACACCAACATTATTGGTTTTTAGAAAGAAGAAACTCTGAATTTTCCAGAAGTTGCTTCAGGTTTGCTTTCAGAACTAATTGCTTTCATGTCATACTGCCTTCTGCATAATTGGGATAGGCAAAATCCCCTTTGTGCCCGGTAGGAGATGGTGTCAACTCCCGCAGAGATGTTGAAAACATATTAAATTGTTTTCTAAACAAAAAACCTTAATCAAACATGAGAAACGAGTATATTCACAGAAAAATCTAGGATCTTTGTTTTACCATCTTATGAATATTTTATCTATCATCTAATCTTTAACTTCAGCTTTTCAATCTTAACTCTTTAATGGATACACCCAGTTATATCATTAACTTGTGTAGACACTAATACATAACTTGTCATTTTGTCTTAAAACTAAACAATTTCAACAGCTTGAATTGTGAGCATTGGCTGATGTTTTGACGTTAGTTATTACACAATGCAAAGTAAGTAGAGTTTTATTTCAAATAGATTGCATTATCATGGTAGAAATAATAATAGGAATTTTCAATTCTACTTAAAACGTATGCTTATTATTATTGTTGCTTCTTACTCTTACAAAACCCAGACAGAAAATAATATCAAATACGGTTGTTTATAGGTAAGTACATTTGAGATGCAATTATTTTGTGTAATTCATATTTATTATTAATATTTCTACATTCAGTGTTCCAGGAAATTAGGATACGTTGCTTCATAGACCAATAACTTTCAGTCATAAACTTTGAATCATATTCTTATGACTGTTCTACACCATCTTCATCCTATTACAGGGTTGAATTAAAGGTGAGTATAAGGAATCTGACTTGATCTGTGTATCTTACCTAACGGGTTCCTTGCCTCTATCATTCTATGTAAACCAATACTTTAGATATCATACGATACCGTTGATTATGACTACGGCATGGCCACCAAAGTTACTCCTTTTTAAAGAAGTCTATGAAACTCAAAACTATTTCCAGAGCTCCACACAACATTAAACATGGTATTTATGACATAGCTTACATAATATTCGTACGTAATGTGTAATCAAGTTACAGAAAATGACTTACCGGTTGCTTTTAACTGTATATTATGTAGCTAGCCCTTCCAAACTTTAACAGAACCTTTATTTACATTCCAAGTAAAGGATTTATTTACAATGTGAAAGAAAATGAATAGAATTTTCCTTTTCCTAGTCTAAATATTACGTACGAGAGAGTAATCCTAAAATATTACCGTAGATAACACTACGTTTTATTCTGCATTATCATTTCTGTTTTATTCTTTTCTTAACATTTTGTTTTCTATTAACCTAGTGAAATATACAGGGATGAATATTTAATAAGATAAGGTAAAACTTTATTCCAACAAAAGATCTGCTAACAATTAAGCATTTGGGTAGTACATCTGGTTCTAGTCTGGTTATTGGTAACATGAATCATAGTATAAATGGGATTCGAATATATTCTCAATTCAAAATGCATCCAAATGTGTATTTGAGGCAGATGATTGAAGGTAACCTTGATTGCTAGTCAATGTGTGTAAGTTCTGAACGGGTGCACCAGTTATTGTTGTATTTTACTCCAGATATTCTAGATTTTTATAGAAAGGAAGAGTTGAAGTGCAACAAGGACGTTTTTACATTAGTGGATGGTAAAGCTAACCCAACCTTTGTTTTTGGTCGAGACAAGAAAAGGATCTGTTGATGATTTCCTATCGTTGAGTTCAGCAGGCCTGAAGGGAAAAGCTATTGGACCTGTAATTTCTACATATTTTCACTTCAGTTAGCTTGACTAGCTTTAAGGCTCTTAAGGTACCCCTTTTTACTCGCTTACTGTTTCCTTCTTCGATAGTAGTAAGTAGTAGCTGTACTTATAGCTACCTGAAATAACTGAACCTAACTGCTGTTTCGACTTCTGATCAAATCCGTTGATTTTATACATTGCCTTCATATACACAGCTCCCTTCCATATTAAAACTACTTTGAAGTTTTAACTGACCTGGCCGTATCTGATGTATTTTCTTAGTTAGCTTTTTAGCTTAGGAGATGAATGACAGAGAAGCAGAGCAAACCGGATCAAGTAAGTTATAACCGTCTTTAAGAGTTCGTCTTAAAAACAAGTCATTTGACTGGACTAGACTTGAATCATGGTAATGATGATGAGAACCGAAGAACGGTGTGCTCACTTGAATTTTAATTTCTTGGCTTAACTTGTTTTGTTTTCGGTGTCGTGTGCCAGGCAGGGAGTCCTTCGTCCACACTCTACTAAGTGCACCAAGTCTAAGTGACTTTATTTTCCTCACTCTTGCCTAATATGCACAATATTTACAATGTAGAAATGCAAGACTTTGTTACCTACATTTCAATGCAAGTCTTAAATAATAGATTTTATTTTCTAAAGCATACAGATTACAAAATCAGATATTTTTTCGTGTTTAGAGTTACACATATTTTCGTAAAATAGATTCTGGAAAAAGAAGGACAGAAGGATGAAATGTAAAAAATCTTGTTTGAAAATAAGAAAAAAATGCATTTACGAAAGTACATCACTCAAATTAGGGCCTGCATTTATTCCCAGCTTTGAGATGCCACCGAAAGTAGTCGGCTTGTTTTCAAATGAAAGATCAAAAGCGTATCAAAACCTAAAAGTGCGTAGCTAATTCTCAAAGTAAACTGTTTACCGAAAATCCTTAGTGTAAAGATCAGAAGTAAACATGAAATGATTTTCCTGTTTACCAAAATAATCGCGTGACTTGTTTTTTCTTGGGTTCAGATTAGATAAAGAACAAAAAGAACCGATATCTGGTGATAGGTACATATACAAGGCAATTTATTTACAATTCTCTTAATTCTTCGTGTTCACAACAGACAACAGAATTGTACATAACAGCACGGTTAGACAAAAACTCACACACTTTAATATCTTTCTAATTAAAACGCTTTCTCAAAGGCTTCCCGAACTCTTAGATCCCAACCTAAAATACAACAAGAAAACATCATTTTTGACTAACACAAAGTTTCCGCAAAGATGAACTGTAAACAGATTAGATATCAAAGAAAACTGTGTTACCCAGCGTCAGTATTCTCGTTAAAATGTCCTGAGCACTTTAAACTAACTGAATGTCTACTTCGACGATACAGTACAACATTTTCTTTGACATTGGACCTCACATGACGTTAATTATTGGAAAAAAATCCTTCTTAAATCTCTGTAAATATTATCTGTAATTTGGATTGTTCGATATTAATTTCCAATTGCAAGCAAATCATCATCAGCAGAAATTATTTAGCTATTCATTTTCTCACTTTTTACAATCATTTCAGAGGTAAGAATAAAATTGATGATGTTAATGTATCCAGGTGCAATGAGCAAAATAAGATTCATAGATTTCATTTCAATTAACTGTTGCAGCAATCTACCATATCGCCAAAAACAGAAGTAGTCTACAGAGATTCTGCAATCCGTTTTAGTAGATCCACAGGAAACTTTTCACTACAAAATGAACAAAAGCTTTTGCAGGTGTGTTAAATAATTTGTTTTTTGGTTGAGAACTCTTTCTCACAACTTGTCGAGGATTCCTTCGGTTTACTAAATGTAGGTCGTTCACAAAGTTTCAATTCCGTTTTTTCTACGTATAGGTGATAACAATATCATAGTATTGGCATAAAGTTACTAGCTGATACACTTCAGTTTATAAGCTTTATATGGTTACTATTTCTCTGTTTAGAGCATTTTACTTTCTACCTACCTCTTTAACTTGTGTTGGCCTCATTAACCTTAGTCCAGATTCTATTTCAGACCTGCTCCCAAGTAAATTAACCCAATCTTTACAAAGCCCGGCATTTCTTTTCCCATTAGCTGAAGCCAAGCCAGGATCCTTCAATCAATTAGAAAGCTACAAATTACACCATAAACTCAACTCAATTAGCTCTTTATTTTAGTCCAGAATAGAAATTGTTTGAAGTGGGTATGTATCTATTTCTGTTGGTACTCAATTAAGGAGCAAGGATATCAGTAGGCATCTTCCAACTAAAGAAAAATTCCATAAAGCACACGGCACGAGTGCTTTCTATTTCTCAGTCTCTGGCCGTATTGTTGATAACAAGAAAAAGATGCATTATTTAGTGTGTGCTAACGATGGATAAGATTCTCAAAGGAATGAACCATGTAGGAGAGCAAGAGCACCCATAGGTTTCCCTTAATGAGAATCATTTTGTTGAAAATGAAGGTAATATGTCTGCCGTCGTACTTACGTCCTCCTTTGGATACACACCCCACGTCTTCTCTAATGATTTGTTGCTGAATTGCTCCTGCTCATCATGATCTATTGGATATTTAGGTGCACCGTTGGTTTTACCTTTTGCTTTATTACTTTCCCTTGTCTCTCGGGATGTCAAAGAACAACCAAAAGATTTTACAGCGGTACGTTTGTAAGCGTTTTTAATATTTCACTCACCTCTACGTATACAACGAAATTACGTTCTGTATCACCAAAGAGTTCCAATTGTGTCACCTGCAGGAATCGTACTAAGATACCCTTGTCGAAAGCATTAAAGCCCCAGTCATTATCAAAGGAAACAGGACTGGGAAGCGGAAACGGAAATTTTTAAGTTGCCATTCAGATGAAATCCACGCTTTGTAACAAGGTAAATCAAGGGAATATTTAAAAGCTACAGTACATAGTACAAGTGATCCTTTTAATTATTTATTCACACAAGTACAAGTATCTTCTCTTGGTTTAAACAGAATAATGATTATGCTACACACCTAATTGAAGTTAACAATAGATTGTGTACATTATGGACAGTCATTAAAACTCTCCCAGTTTTTTTAGTTGTAGGTACTCTACCTGTTAATTTGGTTTCACCTGTCTTCCCTTCTGTTTACGTCGTATTGCATTTTGTCACGCTTAAATGAAAATAGAAGCTTCCTACATTTTCCATATAGCTCCATTCACGGAAGTCCTGCCAAGAAATACGTAACATCCTTAAAAACAATCTTGAATTTCTTGAATAGAGGCTTTTTATATTATATACCTTGTTGTTGCCTTTGTTTGGCGTAGATTCATATACAAACTCTCCTTTCTGATATGATACGTTCATACACATGCAATCTGTAACGTTTACGAGTGTATCCAGCATGCTTATTTATACCTCCTCAAAATTTTGACAAACATTTCCCATGTTCGTGAATCTGAAAATCTATTCTAACTTTGGTTCATGACTGACTATAGGATATTATCTTGCATTTCCCTTGACTCTTCAGAACGTCCTTGTCTTTCCTTTTTTCCATCCACCACATGACACAACAGGCAACAGAATAATTACTTCCTCACAGGCTGCATGCACACTCTATTCCAATTCAGTTGATTCTTAGGGATGACTTTTAAGTGACGAGGCTTCTTTTTCTATTTTCAGGTTTAGCTTCCCTTCTTTTCCCTTACAAAATACCTTCTATCTGTAGATACATCAACTTCATCTACAACTGCTTTATTTTTGCTATGGTACATTATATTCTTAAATAAATACCTAGGTATATGCTGTACTAATCTACACTTTTCATTCATTCACTCATTTTATATTTTATATGCATATTTAATGTAGAGCTATTCATTACCACTATTATATTACGGAACCTGAATATTGTTATTTACTGTATTTCGAAAAATATCCGTGTACTAAATTAGGTACGAACAGCAACGGTAAAAGTTGAAAATACCATAGAATCAAAATCCATCATGATAATTTCAGTAGCAAGTAATAGTAAAAAATGGGGCTATATATTTACTAATATTAAGGTTAGACATAGCTATAAGATGTGATCTTGAGTCTTTATGCAAGATAATGGTTCCTTGAGTCATTGAACTAAGAAATGACCATGACCATGGTCAATGAAAAGTCTGAGTGTACTTAAAAATGCATTTTAACTTATCAAGATGAGAAAAAAAGATAGAATGAACTTTTGTCTCTCACTCATGTAATTTTGGAAGTGTTGGTTGGGAGGAACAGAGAAATAATATACATACACATTGAATCAAGTACATTCATTAAATCCGTAAAAGGGAATCTGAAAGCAGAAGTGAACAACTCTATTATAATGCAGTCAGAATGAATGACAGCAAGCTCATCAGAATCTCATTTGGACGCAGTTTTTGTGGTTTGTGTTAGATTTGGGTTGATTTGGACTCCTCTTTCACCGCAAAGAACAGAATACAAATTAAATTCACTTTTAATTTCATTTGATAAAGATATAAAAATCCCACCCTCTGAGAGAGCCATTCACAATGAAATAAACCTTTCCTTTCATGGACCCATTCAATTATTCACTTAAGAAGTAACTTTTTGTTCATACAGACAAAACAGTGACCAAAAACTAATTCAATGTAACTGTAAAGGTATGCACATGTGTTCATTACTCAGCTATTGCTACTAAAAAAGCTGAGTAATAATTTAATAGCAAACATCTTAACTTGATCAACATTATTAAATTACTGATATCAATTTTTACAATCGAAAGATTCTATCAGAAGCACAATAGGTAGTTATCTAAACATTCTTGTATAGCTCATCAAATATCTATGCATTTTTCAAAACGATAATGAAAACAATCTATAAAAACGCAGTTAGGTAACCGAAAAAAAACCGAATGTGTCAATTTAGGTTTTGAGTTGAATTAGCATATTTTAAGCAATTATACTTGGAATAATTTAAAAAATATAGTTATCTAGTTTTTGAAAGGGTAAAATTAGCTTGGCACTCCACGTTTTATTATCCATTTACTCAGTGACAAGGCAATTGAGCGGTTAAAGCATTAATTTAGTTCAATAGTTCAAACACAGGATCAGTTACTTATCTCGAGATTTAATGGGCTTATTTACTTCTTACTCATCAGTCGTTAGTGGTTGTAACTAGGTACACAAGAAAGCTATTCGGAGGCATATGTATATGAATAATAAACGAAAGTAAAAGTTTTGATTTCATTCCCTCCAGGGCCTATCCGATCCTAACAACATGTAAAACCTGCCTGGTGCAGTTGCAGATTAAACTTTATGCGACTGATGCACCTAAATATATAAGTTGGGAGGACTAGGTTTACTTAGTCAGAAATCAGAAATTAAGTTTTCTTACGTGACCATTTTCTATATATGTTCACGAAGATTTCATGATTGTTAATGCCTGCCGGGGAAATGAGAGATAGAAGATGGGTTTAGTGGAGTGGAAGTGGAAGACGTAAAAATCAAAAGTTAAGGCAGAGCAATTAACCGTCGATTGGGATGAAAAGAAGAGAAACGTCTCTTGCATCATCAATGAGATAATACTTCCAATATATTTTCTGACAGAGGTACAACAGGATGAAGTGAACTTTTATTTATCCAGAAGCATATATCCATAAGATCATTGTACTTTTATTTCCTTGTACTTTAGTGTGGATAATTTTAGTTGGATTGTAAATGCATAGTAATAAAAAATAGCTTTTATTACCATCTTAAGAATGCATTCGCTTTAATTATGTGGCTGAAACTGTTTTACGCATTTTTTACTTCGCAGCTACTAAATCATATTGTTTTCCAATTTTTGCATCATTTTTGTTTGTTTACGCTACTAGCAATAGTAACAATACAAAGCACAAAAAATACAAAGGAATAACTTCGAGGATAGTAAACATCATATTATACTATTATGTACCCATACAAGTAATAGGAATGATAAGATTACAATTAGGTAGCTATCTAATTAAGTACAAGTAAAATACAACTTAATGTAGCTACCTTTATTCTAAGGTAAGAAAAAGGGATCGAAACAAGGTTCGTAGAAAAAAGACTAATTTAGGTCACATCATGTTATCTTCAATCCTCATTAAGTCTGATTTAAACAAAATATTATGTTTTATAGGCCTTGTATAGTGTTGACCATGTAAAGTGTTTGTGTCATCAGATCACATTTAAATAAATTAGACCATTTACCTTTCACATACACAAGTACTTTTTAGATTACTTAGAATACACCACAAACGGATTTTCCAACGCACTAATTACAATTAGTGAGAATTGTATTTGTATTGTATGCAACTGTAATAGTATTATAAATGCCCGCACCAACATTATGCTACATCGACCTTTAGCTATTATGAGACTATCATAATATCATGGTCAATTAAACAAAAGGATAAACATGTACCTATATATGTAGTTGTAAAACGCTATAAAATATAATTCTGTCACTACTGTCTCATCATCTCAGGAAGAACTTACGTCTTTCACATTTTACTTCCATTTTATAAATGTAATGCTCAGCATAACTTAGGTTCTTTTTAGCCATTACACTCTTCATCAGCTTGTCCATTTTTATTCGATAAGTACTCGGTCGGTAGTCGGTACTCCTCTCATCCTCTGCACACATCCTTCGTTACTTGCACCCGAGTTGCACACACAGATAATAATAATATTGTCTTTCTTTAGCATAGCCCACTTTCATCCAAGTTATCTACCTATATTCAGGAACCTAATCAACCTTGATTTCGGCGGGGAAGTCAAACAAGATGAAGTTTACACGTGAATAAGAATTTATAAGGAAGAAATGGAATAAGAAAGTTACGAAATACACAAAGTGATTAGAAATAATTAGGTCAAATTATTCCAGGTAAAGTATAAAAATGAAAGGAAATTCATGGTTCCTATAAATAGGCAAAGTATACAAATTTGAAGGTATATATAAGATTTTCTTCATAATCAGGTCAGCACTCTAATAATAATTTATTTTTGTATACCATGTTTACCTTTGCAATTGCAAGGCTATGCAGAAATGTTAGCAGTAAAGTATCTTTAAAGAACTATTTGACTCCAGTACGCTTCAGAAATTTTAGCCACCAATACTCGTCGAAACCAAAACCTAGATTGTCCAAGGAAAATATTGGCATAACTCGTATAGCATTTTTCGGTGTAGGAGGTTGTATTGTTCTTGGAAGTTATGTTTCAAAAAATGGTACTAGTTGGACTGTTCAATGTGACAGTAATGTATCAGCCACAGAAAAGGAAATTCAACCTTTGCCTTTCTTGAATGCGGAAGAGAAAAAAGCTTCTTCATTAAAAAGTCGAGAAACTGAAAGCGACACTACTGACAATAATCAAGAAAGTGAACGCTCTACAAAATCTCGAGTTCATCATCACTGCGATGATGATGAGGATGATGAATCCTACTCCGGAAGTAAACATGTCATCCAGCCTCAAATTAAAGGATTCGATTGGTGGCAGCTTGGAGAATTATTGGCCCCAAATTGGCACTGGTTGACAATAGCAGTTGGGGTATGCATTTAAATGTTGATAATTCCAATTTACATGTTTGCATGAAAATTAAAACCTACTATACAGATTTTTCATACAAGATTTTCTGTTGTCCATTTTTAGTCGGCTTTGGTGGTATCGGCGGTGAACATAGAAATTCCGAGACTTCTTGGTCAAGTTATTGACATTGTTTCCCAAAGGCTTTTAGCGGGTACTCAAGAAGGTGCAGATTCAGCAGTTATTGAATTTAACAGAGTACTTAGGGACCCAGCCCTCAAAATAATAAGTTACTATTGTATTCAGGTAAGCTATGTAGCCACAATAATGACTAATATTTAATTAGACAGCAAACTATGAAATTTTACATTTATTTGGAAGTTAAAGAAAATCATTTCGATTCTAGTCTGCTGCTACTTTCACGTATATTTACAGCCTTGGCGTTGTGGGCGAACGAGTTGCAGCGGAAATGCGAAAACGATTATTTTCAAGCATAATAAATCAAGATATTATATTTTTTGATACTCATATGACAGGTGAAATCGTTAATGTGATGACAAGTGATGTTCAAGAGTTCAAGTCAAGTTTTAAGATGGTTGTGAGTCAAGGGCTAAGGGCTGTTAGCCAAGTACGACTCTTTAAACTCAGTATACCTACATTTGTTTGCTTGTTGCTCAATGGGAAATTAAATGGATTTTCTTTTTCTTTTTTGACTTGCAGACATTGGGGTGTTTAGTGAGTTTGTATCTAGTATCGCCTCAAATGACACAAACCGTGATGATTATAGTTCCTACTGTCATTATTATCGGATCTTCATTTGGTTCATTGCTGCGCAAATTAAGTCGTAAAGCTCAATCCCAGGTTAGACCAATATTTACTGACTACTATTAGTTGTTTCTTTCATACTTTTACAGAAATCTTACAAAAAATCCGTTCTTTCAGCTCTCGAAAGCAACTATCGTGGGAGAAGAAGCCATTGGTAACATCAGGACAGTTCGTGCTTTCTCAATGGAAAGTCAAGAATTGGAAATGTATAGTCAAGAACTAGAGAACGCACGAATCATGAATGAAAAGCTAGCAATTGGAATCGGATTGTTTCAAGCTGGAAGCAATCTTTTCTTAAATAGTGTTGTTCTAGGGATAATTTACTCCGGTGGACGATTAATGGCGCGAAGTGAAATGTCTGGAGGGGATCTAATGGCATTTTTAGTAGCAGCTCAAACAATACAAAAGAGCTTAACTCAGCTGAGTCTGTTATTCGGACAATTTATTCGGGGTCTTGAAGCTGGGACAAGAGTTTTCGAATATATTAACATGGGCAAAGTCGCAAAATCCGAAGGCTGTTATATATTTGACGAATCATCTTTCCGTGGTGATATTGAGTTTAAAAATGTTGATTTCCGCTATCCGACAAGACCCAATCAGTACATATTGAAGAATTTTAGTTTGAGTTTGAAAAGTGGAGAAGTTGTAGCTTTAGTTGGGGCTTCAGGATGTGGCAAAAGCACGATTTCAGCTTTAATAGAAGGGTAAGTATTTGCTTTTTACTTTTGATTGTTAAACTAAGTATGTTATGCCCGATTGATTTTAAGTGATGATATTCTTTGTAATTGCAGATTCTACGTACCCGAAAATGGAGAGATAACAATCGATGGAGTTTCACTGCAGGATATTGATGGTTCTTGGCTTCGTGGAGAAATGATTGGGCTAATTAATCAAGAACCCATATTATTCGCAACATCTGTGATGGAAAACATAAGATATGGAAAACCCGGTGCCAGCGACAAAGAAGTATTGAAAGCGGCAAAGAATGCTAATGCCCTTAATTTTATTCAGGCATTTCCTAATGGATTTGACACACTTGTGGGTGAGAGGGGTGTCACCGTTTCCGGAGGACAAAAACAACGTATAGCTATTGCACGGGCACTGCTGAAAGATCCCAAAATTCTTATCTTAGATGAAGCAACAAGGTATACCTTGATTTATTTGGATACTTTTGTCATTTTGATAATAAATAGATTTGTAGAATATTATATTATTATCATAATCTCACTTAACATATTGTAACAAATTCTGATTTGCAATTTGCAGCGCACTAGACACGGAGTCAGAGAAAATTGTACAAGATACGCTTGACAGTGTAGTACATGGTAGAACAGTTCTTATAATTGCCCATCGATTGTCAACAATAAAAAATGCGGATAAAATAGTAGTTATCAACGACGGTTCAATTGCAGAGGTACCTATTACGTGTTTCATTATTAGTGCAATTAAATAATATTCATATCCTTTTATAATTCTTTAGCGTTAATTTGAAAGTCATGTCATAAGCAACTTGTATGGTTTCTTTTTACAGATCGGGACTCATTCTGAACTGGCAAATAAAAAAGGATTGTATTATAACCTCATAAAGCAGCAAGAGTTTACTAAACCTCAAAAGACATAAAAGACAATTAAGACATGACGCAATTAGTCTATGGGTTTATATTTTAGAACTTATTACGCATAATTAAATTAAATCAAATCATCATGTGATTTTTAATCCGTACCAAATATTATTATAATTAGTAAGTGTTGACTTAAAAGATCAATTATTTCCTTATGTAACCAGCGGATAGATTACATTTCGACTTTCTTCACAAATTCCCATAATATTTCTGTACCAAAGATGTGCCTTATGTCCTTACGTCTTACGTATACCTAAAACTGTTCTCTTTACTGAAAACAGCATGAAATAAAAACCCTGAATCAACTAGGAAATAATTAAGCTTTGCTCATTCGAAATTGAATTTCATGTAAAATATTCATTTTCAGTTTTCGTCCATTCATAATCATAACTCATCAGCGTATTTTCAATTTACACGGACAGAATTGAAAGTCCAATTTAAATGTAATGTTAATTGAACTTGTCAAATGGAAAGGTTGTGCGTATCTGTACAGTTGACTGAGTAGGAAAGTACCTAGTAGCACTTTCTAGTATATTATAGCCTTTAGCTGTCTTTCAAGTCAGTTATAATTGAAAACGACTGCAATTTGCAGAAATGTTTAAGTCATTCTCAGGGTGTTTACCTTTTAGAGATTGTGTTTGTGTTAAGGTGTGCCTCTGTGCTGGTTACCTACAACCTTTAGCTCATAATAATTTGCTAGGTAGATATATCCAGCTGTGATGATGAAAGTAATTTAAATGAAATGTTATTTTGGGTAACAATTGTTCATTAAGAATGGAAACTTTATCATATGGAAGAAATCCCTTACTATTAGACAGAGTCATGAAAGATTCACGCGGGGACAGCCTGGTCAGTGACAGACAAGTACTATTTAAGGCGTGGATTTTGAGTGACAGCATGAAAATTGCTTGCTTTGCACTAAGCAAATCTTTAGAATATATAATGTGTTTTTGCTTTCCAATTTCTTGCCACGCCACAAACGACCAATTGCAATTATATACTTATCATTTATAGCAGTTAACTTAAATATTTCCATTTCTGTAATTGGCTGTGTGTATACTACAAGAGGAATAGGTGATTTCCTTTAAGGTATGGACATATGGAATACAATCTTGCGGAAATTGCTGGGGAAAATAGAAAAGGTGGGATTAATTAGTTTGAAATAACTTGAAAACTGATATACTGTATGGAATGGTACAATTTGGTTGAGTTGTGATCATGATTTGGCGATAGGTACCCAAATTGGTTTACTTTACATTTCTAAATTATTTACTTTGTACAATTTGCTTAGGTATGTGACCTAAAGAAGTACCTACCAGAATTTACTGAATGAAATCCTTCTATAGAATAGTCATAAGACCCTGTTTCTTCCAAAAGTTACATAATATTTACCTTTAAGTGGCAATTTCATACACAAACCAACGAAGCCTTATACCTATAGTAGGTACCTACCTACACTTACAGACTGCAGGCGTATTCCTTAATCTTATAACCTATATAGAGATACGCATTGATACGAAGATACGATATTTCTGTTTCAGTTATGCTGAAGGAAACCTTCTCTATGTAAGGAATAAGGATGCGTATTCTTCGGTAGACTGAACCAAAGTGGAGTGCACTTATTTCTTACCGAAAAGGTCCATACAATTTTGCCTTGGTATACCTATAGACTTACTTTGTACTTATAATGTGTATTATATGCCTGAAAAGGTATTAATGACGGCTCATGTCATGTGGCGGGCGCGACGGACGGCTAAGGAAAGGCACCTGCACGGAACCCTTATACACAAGTTATTCCTTCATTTTTATTAAGTAGTAGTACAGAGAGCAGAGTATCAATCCACAAAGTCACTGATCTTGGAAATTATGCAGGCAATGCTGCTCTGCAAAAGGCATTTTGCATGCTGGAATAATTTACAATAAAATGAACTCTCTCTGTTACTGACTGCAACTTTCTGTATTTGAATTAAAAGTTTTTGATTTTATGTGAGAACTACTTCTGAGTAGGTTAGGTACATATTACTATTATAGTATCATATTATGAATGTATAAATGGAAAATGGAAACAGATAGTTGGACTGGAACTGATTCAGCTTAATTTTGGGAAGACATAAATCTCTTATTGAACCCGTCGAGATGAGATCTTCATATTCGCATTCGCGACCTATTAAATCATTTGTTAAAATCTACTATATTTACGGTACCTTACAAATGCAGATTCTTTTGGCATATTTTTCGAACTTTTCGGCAGGAGACGGAGACCCTCTTGTAATCACGTCATCCACGAAGAAATTATAGATAAAATATTATGCACCTTATCCAAGTCGACATTATTCTCGTCTAATGAGATTCAAAATGGTACACAGGCAACAGAAGCGATGTAAAGTGGTAGTACATCAAGTGCATGTGTCAATAGTGTCAATGGTGGCATGAATGAGGTATACTGTATACTAGGTACAGTCTCACAACAATTTTTATGATTGGTAACGCTAACTTTCACACTGGAGCAATATACAACTTTTGTCTATACTTTTCCGTAAATCTTAATTGCAAGTTTTCATCATGTTATCTGCACCAGTCTAATTGGTCTTAGCCAACCAATTTCCAATTACCTATATTTTCCCAAAAGAAACCGAAAGCGTTGCAAATCGTCTGGAACAAATTGAAAGGAAAATGTTTGCTTAAAACGCAAACATAAGAGTTTGTTATTAGTTTTTGTATTCGTTACAAAGTCAACAAAACAAGTAGGTAGCCTATTTTCACTACATATACTAGTGTGTGAAATAGATTTTTCCATTTCAAATACCTACCCTTAAGCTTAATTATTCTGT
>JABASI010003669.1:0-15862 GCA_019776505.1 Tomocerus nigrus
CCCGACCGAAAGTAGACGAACAGAAACACGTTGAAATTTTCAGCAGCGAAAGTTCATAAGCAAATTCGGACCGCGCTGAGCAGACAAAACTCTGCTGATAAGTTCAGCAGACACAATTCATAAGCAAATTCGGACTGCGCCCAGCAGACAAAACTCAGCAGGAAAATGTCCGTTGAGCAAAAAGAAGGGCCAGGATCCGAACCTCTGACACCTTGGTACCTCATTGATCTGTACATTGAATCCTAACCATGAACACCCCTTTACACCAATTACCCATTATCGCTTTATTGAAAAGATACTATTTTATTCCTGTAATATACTGGGTTCTTATTTTCTCTATACCGACTTGTCTTTATTTATCTATCATTCATGATGCATCATCATCTTCTTCATAAAGACTTGTCGTTCGTTTATGAGCATCATTTTTAATTATTTAAAGAAAAACAAATACTTGTACAATGTAATATAATATATTGTTATGATTATATGTTATGTTCCTTTTATGATTATGATATATTATAAATGTATATCAGAAATATAGATTATATTTATCATAATCACAACGAACAATATAAACTAGAATCTATCGTAACGATTTTTGAACAATTAAAAGTGTTCGCATAATAAAATAAAATTCTACGATAAGATATTGATTCTGCTGGCAGCTCAAATTGTCATAGTCCAGCTACGCTGAGTATGTAAATAGTCATCAATGCGCGCATTTCCAAATTGAAACGTGCTGAAAATTTCAGCAGGCATTTTCCGGCTGAGACTTCCTGCAGCATTCTGTAGATATTTAATCGGTAATTGCCAGCAGACATTTTCACGCTGACGTCTCGTGCTGAAAAAGCGAGCAGATATATTTCTGCTGAATCTAGTGAATAGTTTCTCAGCAGACACTTTCCGGCTTAGATGTTCTGCTGAATTATGCGGATTCTAGTGAGTAGATTCTCAGCAGACGTTTTGTGGCTCAGTAGTTGAACAGAATCATGTTGGACGCGTAAAACATTAACAGAATCATGTTCAACTTTATCGGCCGGGAAGACCAAAATTATAACATTATATTTATTAATTTGACAATAATAAAAGTTGTTCTGCTTATGTAACCCAATAATCATGTTCAGAAACTAAATGCCATGAAATTTCCTGGTAACTTTTACAAAAGAATGTAGGTCAAAGGTTACTTCTTGTACGGTAATTTCCTATTAAAATAGATTTAAAAAATAATAGTGAATTCCTGTTTTCTATCGTATTTAATATTCTTTCCATCTCTGTGCTAAAACTATATCATTAATAAGCTCATTTGCAATTTGTTACTGTTAAAAGTAAGCCCACGGAATAACGTTAAACTATAATTCGTTGTCGTATCAAAATTGTTATAAATAAATACCTATATTTATACTTATAAAGCCGATATAAAAATATTAGTTATGGCAAAATAATTGTCTACATAAAGCATCCTTACCTACGATGTAATGCATACATGCAGATATAGAATCAAACAGAATGCAGACATTTACGAACAAAATTAAATATTCGTAGAATGCAGATAGAGCCGAAGCAGAAGCTGAAAGAATGTTTTAAATGTTTTCGTAGAAGTGGTTATGTGATATAGCTTGAAAGTAATATCGTTCTGAAAGAATCCCATTAAAATGGGAACAAACAAAGATGAAATCGTATTAACCATAGAGAACAGACAAAAACCACCTTCGTAATTGTAGTTTTATGTCATGCACTATCAATGCAAGCTTTATTTGGATTTTGAGAACGCTTTTTTGACGTTAAACGTGAGTGATAAGTATGAAGATATTATTAATCTGAAGAAAAGAGATTTATTGCATTATTTGCCTGTTATGCGTACATTAACTCACAACACTGATGCACAAAATAGAAAGATAATTTTTATAGGCTGCTGCAGATATGCAGCTATATATTTACGATTTATGTATTACGGCGTTTTTAAATATCAGTTGTAAATTGTGAAGACAAGGAAAACATACAAGTAGACATTTCTATGATGCCCTGTTGATTATGTTATATGAATAATATTATTCTAGGTAAACTATTACAGAATATAGCAGGGAATACTAGCTTAGCATCACTTAATACAGTGCTTAAATGCATATAGTTTAAATCAACGACGCACAAACTTTAGTATAAACAGAGCCCGGAAAGGTTGGACTTAAGTGATGGGATACCGTTGTGTAGGCTATTCTGGCTGTTCGTTATCACCTAAAGTGGTGCAAAATGCAAAATATGATCCATTTTTTTTACTTTGCTGTGTTTTGTACAAATCAGCTTTAAAGTTTTACAGAAAATACATTTGACAGCGAAGTTCAAAGAAAAAATGTGAAAACAATTGCCTTAAAATTTTCCCAAAATTCAAAAAATTGAAAAATTGTGTAAAATGCTATTAACAAAATATCAAAAAACCATTTTGCGCTGGACAAATATATTAAAATTCTTTGAATTTAACTCAGTAATGAGTAAAGCCTTAAGGCATCAAACAATCATACAAACAAACTGTAGAGAAATCTCAAAGTTTTCGGACTTTATCTTTTAAATTATTGCCTCAAGTACTAGAAACTGCCACGGAATTAGGGTACCATAGGTATTGACTTAGAAAAACGTAATTCACAAATTTTTCCAGCATAATAGGGTCAGCTCTTGAACATTTTCATGTGTTAGCGTTCATAAAACGGCTGGTGAAACGTGGACATCTGAGGGCTACAAACGTAGCGAATAAAAATAGGATTTTTCCTACCTTTCCGGGCTCTGTTTCTAAGAATTCTTGGTAGTAACATAATTTGCTTTGTACAGTGCTAACTTTGTTGGCTGTCTGTTCTGATAGGAGAACATTGTAAATATGAAAGAATACGTAGAAATGTAGATAGATAGCCTTAGTGTATGAAATATAGAAATGAGATCCAATCGGCGAACAAAAACCCAAAGCGAGCAAAACAACCAATTCAACTTAACTGTGCAGTCAAGTCAAAGTTATTTGGATTGTTGTCCATATATAGAAATGGAAAGGAGCAGGAAAGGTCATTTGAACACAATAGAAACGTAGAACAGAGCACACGCAACTCATAAAGCTCAATTCACCCCGCACACTCGTTAAATTACATCACTCACTCTGTCTCATCCCATCACAGCCTATCACTTGCTATTCTTTCGTACTCTTCTCCTCCACCAGAAGATAAGCTGATTGACTTGATGACTCCTCTCCTCCATCACTCCATTCTATTGCCAACACTTCAAACTCAAATTACCGCACCGAACAATTCAATGTCTCTGAAAAAGTGGAAAAAGTCCGTCCGTTTCCATTTAAAACTTATCTGACTGCTAGATCAGAGCAGTAGGTGATAATAATATCTGTCTCACTCTAATAAATAGAAAAGAGAAGAGCAGAGAAATAAAAATAGCAGTCATTCAGCAATAGAGACGAAGAGCTGAAGAAAAAATTCTTTGAACAGATAAATATTATTGTCTCAACACCACAAGCCACAGCCAACCCTTTTTCTACCATCCTCCGTATCATATTACTGTTTTGTAGTATTACATTATTTTATTTCTGATTTTTCATCTCCATTTAAAGAACAACAGATTCAAAAACATTTTCTCAGTACCGACAACGTAGATGGAAATGTACGTTCTCGCTCGCACCTATTATTTTCTATGGCTATTGTTAGTAAAGAGCGATTATCGCTTCAATTATCTCTTGGGATCGACATTCGCCTTGCTCATCCTTTTTGGCCACAGTACATCACAACAAACAACGTTGGATATTTATAATATTATCATTTATCACTCTCCTTCATCTCAAATTGAGCCAGAGGAAGATGACACCTTCCCTTTTGAGTCTTTATTTACTTATCTCGTTGATTACTATAAGTTTGGCTTACATCGCAATTAAATTCATTTTCCTTGCATGACACAACCCGTCTGTACTTGTTACGCATAATATCCTCATTTCTTCACTGGAACTACATAATATCTTCTTACTCGAAAGCTTAAAGAAACCCTGAAAATAATAAGGTAGATGGTATACTTGTGCAAAGCAGCAGTATCCATGTGTGTCTGTTTTTTTTACATGCACATGAGAATGACCTTTGTGTACAATTCTAAAGCATAATAATAAAATGTGATACAGTAGTAGCAAGATAATTTTCTTTGACCACCGTAACATCTCTAGCCGTCATAAAAGTATCAAGACAAAGTGAGACGTGACATATTGCTACTTGAGTAAATTAGATGCACTAAGTTTGTGGATTCTATGTGGCTGCTCACTGTGCAATTAAAATCCCAATGTCATTCCCAATCACCTATAAAATTCTTAGAGGCAATCAAAATGAGGTTTAATATTTTTACGAGTACTCGTTATCATTAAATGTTGACTTAGTGGCTAAGATGAGGGGAATGAGTAAGAATCAAAGGATGATAATAAATTAGCATGAATTTACAATATGTGCGTTTTTATTGTACGGGAATTTTAACGGTCTCTCTGTGCACACAATCTGACTGTGATCACACCTTTTCCTTTTTATTACTATTATTTGTACGATAGTTACTTTTATTGCATTCACTGACGTGTACTAAGTTGAAAGCCATAATTGACTGATTGCAAATGACTATACATAGTAGTAGGCATTACTTTAGGCAATCCTACTTAAATCCTCTTGCCTGTACTAGTATTATTATGTATGAACATTATTTCCTTATCACTACGTACCGAATTCAATCAGCGTCGCGTTTTTGCATTGCCATTTGGTTTATCATAATGTTTGTAATTAGTATTCTGTCGGTTAGGTCATTCTAACAGAACCATACCTAATTTGAAGTTCCTCAGCTTGAGAATTTCCAGTAATCCTATGTCTACCTATCAGATTGGAAGTTAGTGGGAGATGCTGTAATGCACTATCATGTTACGCCAGTAGGTAATAATATTATCATGAGAATATATTATTATGTAATGCTTTCGATATATAAAAGGTATAAAATTTAAAGAAGTTGTGCACAATTCCGAGTAGAATGTTAGAAGAAACGGGTAATTACTTGTCTGCAGACATAAAAACTGATTATCTTAATAGTTTTTATTTCTGAAGGGTTATTTACCTAGGGAGGCCAAGTTGGAGTGAAAATAGATAAAATTGACTAAACTCCGAGAATTAATTAAAAGACATAATTTTTCTTCGTAGGGCATGGCACGGCAGAAAGAGAGAGAGGATTCTTAGCAGAAATGCCAAATGAAAAAAATACAGCCTACGCTTGAGAGTTAGTTTGTGAATGCGAGGAATTTCAAAGAATTTCCAAAGTTCACTACTCAGCAGGTCAGAAATTTTTGCGAGATCTTTATCTTGTCTCTTGGTTTGAGTGAGTGAGGGAGAGAGAGAGAGAGAGGTAAAGGAAAAGTAACTTGGTTGAAATGTCACTTAAAGAACTTAACTTATTCATGGCCACGGGCCAAAACCAACCTGGAATTGATCCAGGCAGAGCTTTAAATTCATTTCAATTGAAATGACGGCTAGGCCGATTTGTTTCGCAAGATATTTTCCCTGTAATAAAACTCTTTGCTCTGAAGGTGAAAAATTGGCGAAACGAATGAGTGAGTTGGGATGGACAAAAAAATTGATACAGCTGTTTCGGATTCAATAGAAGAGTCCTCACACAAGAGACAGAAATTCAAGACTTGTCTTTCACCGCTCACTCTTCAATGGGATACTCACCACCATGCACCAGCCACACTTAGTTAAATCCGACTCATGTCGCTCTATTACATTTTACCACGAAAATCCAATCTAGCAAACTACATTTATATTCGTGTCACACTATCCTGTGTAACGACTACTTATTTATGAATAGACACATTCAGGACGACATTGTCGAACTTTGTAATCTGGAGAGTCAAACGCGGTTTGACATTGATACTTCCCTTCAAATAAGACCTGATCATGACTAAATTTTCGATTCAGACTAAATCAAAGCAGATGGTGAAAGCTTAATACGCTCTTTTATACAGAGAGATGCTACGTTTGATGCTTTTTAGTGAAATGCCGTAAAACCACTTTTATAAGATCTTGCTGACGTATAGACTAATTGAAAAGTTCAATAGTCGTCGAGGCATTCCCTATCCTCCTATCCTGCTGCACATCCCATTCAGCCTTTCACCAGGAATTACCACGCTAAAGGAACCTTCTTCCTTGCTCCACACATCACAAAGCTAATTCAAATACAGGACCAGACCAGCTAAGCTCAGGGAAAATAGAGGTGGAGGTTTAACCTCAAGATATACTTAAGCCAGCATAAAAGCTTCATTTATAATTCTCAAGATCAGGGAAACCCGCGTGCAGAGCTGTTTAAAACAGATTGCCAAAAAGTCATTTCGCCTATAAGACCCTGCCTGGTGCTAAGGAGCAGATATCTACCCATGCAATTCGCGAAGATACACCATCCTCAATAATCTATAGCTCGAACAGGCATAATGCCCTAAAACATTTACTAGACAAAAGATAACCACTAACTATACAGTCTACACAATAGCAGAATCCGTATCGAGAGCCAAACCGACGACAACCATTTTATATTCTTCGTGATGTGACACCAGCATGTAAACATACAAATCTCCTTTCATAAAAGCAACTTTTTATAATTGTGTACCATAAATCAATAGAAGCTAATAGGACGAGGCAAGTTGTTAATGCCAAACAAAATATTATATACGGGTAAACGTGGGCTAAACATGGCTAAACCAACTCAGGTGTTATTGCTATTCAGGTAAATAAAAACAAATGTAACATCTTCCACCTATACATAAATACTTTAACCCATATTAAACTTATTTTCCTTTGATTTGACCCTAATTAATCCTATACATTGGATTATTACTCAGCTACTCAATTCTGACTAAATTATTAAAGATAACGAATGCATTACTATTTAATATATACCTAGGTAGTTTTTGGTAAACTCACTATTTATTTGATAGTAATGCATTACGTATTTATTGATCCACACTGAGTTTAAACAGCTCGTCTGAAAAAGTAAGATTTAGTGATACTGGTGAGTGACGAGGGAAAATATATTATGGCTGATATTAGATTGCATAAAGGAGAAATATTTAGCTGATACTAAGCGAAGTCAATTGTAATGTAAATCAATGTTTAATGAAACGTGTACACAAACAAACACATTTGCAAGTTGTTTTGACTTTTAATACTGGCAATGAATCAGATTCTACTCAACTTCAGCGTTTTCTCCTCTATCTACTACATGCACTTGTTATGTTTGCAATTTGCAGATCAATAAAAAACATAATGCCTAAGCCAGTAAATGATCTATAAGAAAATAACCATTAGCCATGCAGTATAATATTGTTGTTAGTAGAAAGCGTATGAATTGTTGAGCAGGAAAAGTAGTCCTACTCCTAAACATACCTACCAAGCAAGAAAGACAAGAATATCTCCAAATATAGTCATTCAATTGAATGAGGAAAATCCAATTCAGATTTCATGAAATTCTGATTAGCTAACATTTTATGCAACTGAATAACTACTTCACCCCTGCACAATTGGCATTTAAAAACATTGATTCATATTCGTAGGAGCAGCAGAAAAATAACTCTTTCTGTGTTCCAAACTATTTATTGTTCACCCTGTCACTTCGTGCATTAGCTGCAAATTGCTTCATTCATGTCTTCACATAAATGGCTTCACGTTTAAATACTTTTCTAATAATCTATAGCATTTATTTAAAAATGCCACAGCGTAATATTGAAGCTTATATTTTTATGTGTGTGAGGTAGACGAACTAAAAAGGTGAGTAGTAGTGAGCAATGCATAATGTGCATATGAATAAATTAGAGGAGATCAATTAAAATGGAATTAAATAAGAGCCATTTACCTATGTAGATGAGTGACATTCGATTTGAAAAGTCTCCTTGTTCACTACTTTTGAAAATTAGAGGCGCTTTTCTGTTAGTGTGGGATATTAGGAGCAGTGCAAAGATTGCGTCAATGAATTCATTGCATTCTTTTGAGTGAGAGAAGTCGATCGCATTACAATTTTTACAATGACAATGACAACAGTGCAGATTGTATTCAGTGCATTGATTTCATTTTCAGATTATTTAGTCCACAAAAGCTTATGCAGCTTTCCTATGCATAATTTCCATTCAGAATCTACATATAAGTAGAATAATGCCGTTTGGATATGGCAAAGTATGAATTTGAAATAAAAAAATTTGCATACTACTATCATTTAACTAGGGAATTGATGTATTCTACACTTATACAATAATTTGCAATCAATGTGTACAGTGTTATAGTGGGTTTTATTGAATGGAGAGCCAGCTGATAATATTATAGTAGGTACAATTTACAACGTGGGTCCTATTCTAAAGTAGCAGTGAGTGACAAGTCTGTATGAAAAGAAGTGCATGTACAATCAGCACAATTAAAAAGTTTAAGAAAAAGGCCGACCGTAGAAGTAGAAGATTATTTGGCTTTGGTTGGCATTATTTGTGTCGTAGTTCTCTGTATAATCAGCAATCAGCTTTAAGTTGAGCAGGTCTTTGTGATCTGAGGTTACCTTCCTCTGCCAATGCGATAATAAAGTAGAAGGGCTCCAAATAAGCAATCAAGCCATGACATGGCAGGACAAAATTCTCTAAGTGAGACATGCATTGCATTATTAACATCGGTGAGTATATCGTCACCCTGTGTGCACACATAATTCCTATCTCCAACAAAATATTATTATGTCTACTGCTATAGAGTCAGTCGTTGTTCATACATGCAAGTGCCGAGTAGACAAATATTTGCAGACGGATTTGGCAATCGTCTCATCTCAGCTTATGATATTATTGCATAAGAGTCGACTGTCTTGGTATAAAATGCTATTGGAAATATTCTTTGGCTGTTTGAAACAGAATTAAATATTCTGAGGCTTCTAGGTTCATCAGTACCTAAGGGCATTCCTTTAAAAAAAATCAAAAGTCGTAGTAAAGACATTGATAACTTGTTATTTTCTTTCTTCATCCGTTGAGTACACACTAAAAGTACACAGGGCTGATATATATCCCTAATATTATTTAGAATAAGAGTGTACATATCTTAAATAATGGTAAAGAATGTTAGGCCATAGCTCTGTGTAAGATTATAGATGAATTCACATGGACATCAGAGCTCATGTGACTGACTGAAGTTCTAGGGTTAAAGTTAGACGTGTGTAGACTAAGTAGTGGAGAGGAATAGAGAAGGGAATACCATTTAAGGGAGTGAAAAGCCATTCAGCACAAGATGTATGAGTTCAATTATGATTGGCAATTAGGAGGTAGAATAAGGACATGAACATCGGGGAGTCAGTCGCTTTCCTCGTAAATCTGACAGCTAACAACTGCATTCACTCAAATTACAGTGCCACAACACAATTACAATACGTATTATAGCCAGAGCTAACTAACACTAACGAAACTATCATCTCCAACCAAAACAGTGACCATGCATGCCAGCCAACAAGATTAGAGTAGCACAGCACCAGTTAAATCCAGTCAAACACATTTACTTACCAACCAGTCCCAATCTCAACTCAGAGAAAGAGATGAAATGAGCCAACTTTGTTTTATTATTTTGTTTGTCTCTCCTTTGTTTATTAGTCTCACATTTCTAAATCACTCGATGCACTTTTCCTAACTTTTTTTCTTCCATTTTCCCATTCTTTGACTTCACTTTTTAATTCACATCTCTTGGTGATGTTATCTACAATATCTGCACACAGTGAATCATAGGTCCCTTTAAATTATTACTTCAAACGTGAATTGCATTATTGCAAATTGTAATCTGGGTGTGTGTGTGTGTTTGTGTGATACGGAGGGAAGATGTTATCTACAATATCTGCACACAGTGAATCATAGGTCCCTTTAAATTATTACTTCAAACGTGAATTGCATTATTGCAAATTGTAATCTGGGTGTGTGTGTGTGTGTGTGTGTGATACGGAGGGAGGGAGGACGAATATATGCCATATTTGTACACTATTTTACATAGTACATTGCTATTGCATTTCGCATTGTGCATCTCGTACATGGCTATCTGTCCACGATGAATGTACCTCGTAGAATAATAGAACGTTTTATGATTTGATGGTTTTTCTTTTATTTAAAAATCTAATTATTAACAAAAGAACAACACGCAAGCATTGGAACGTAGAATATAGACCAACTTAGAAATTATTATCTTTATTTAAACAAACTATGGTAAAAAATGAGCATACAAATTACCTAATTGATTTTCAATTGATAACTAAAATCCTTTAAATTTCATTTCGAGTTGTTTATTACATTTATTATGAGTGAGTGAGAGTGGAGTGTGGTAACACACACAAATGCTTATTATATAGTTGATAGTGTCAGAATAATAATATACATTTAGTCAATGATTACAGAGAGTTGGCTGCTTTGTTTTTACTACGCTCTGCCTTGCTGTATTACATAGCTGGGAATTACTAGCTAAGGTCTGACAGCTCTTTCCTTACTCAATCCAATGTTGGATGATGGGGATTTAATTACAATATAAGGGAAACTACAGGGCATACAATAATTCAAGTGCCTAATTGAATTCCGTATCGAGATAATTCTTTTTGTCGTCACTCCTTAGAATCTCACAGAGAGAGAGAGAGAGAGAGAGAACATTGTCAGTCAGCATCCCAAGCTAAGCAAATAAAAAATATTCAATACTCAAAACACCAAATCAAGGCATAAAACAAGAGATTTAATTTGATTCATTATCATGTATTATTACTTGCAGGTGCGAAGACAACGACAAGCGAAGGGTTTCGTTTTTTTTTTCACTTTACGATTTGCTCCATACGAGTAGACACGGAGCGAGTTTTGCATTTCGTAGATTTTAGCTTTGACACATTATACACATTACAGATATAATGTGATAGTTACCTCATCCCTCATTCTGAGTGTAATCCAACGAATGCATGTCGTACTTATACCATACACAGCCACCATGCACCAATGATGACTATATAGCTATTAGAATTTAAATATGCAGTTACTTCTAAGCATTCTTTCCAACATTTACTAAAATGGAACATTCTTCCTTTCATTCTCTTGTTTTTCTCTGCTCTGAGTAATTTCCACTGCTATGTTAGTTTAACTAAGAGCATGTTTTATCTTATAATATTTATGGCTTGCTTTTCTATCCAACATGCAACTATATACATATAGGCAGGTAATATGTATAATATAATGAATAAAGTAACAGATTGTAGTTAATGGAAGGAAACTTTTGACTAAGGCTAACTCTACATTATTGCTTTTGGTTGTAGCTTTATGATTTTGTTGCTGGTGAATCATAAGACAGGACACTTTGGTATTTTATGCGGAGATCTCATGCAGGACAGAGTAGAGATCATGGAGAGGAAGATTAAATATGTTGAGACTGATCCTTTTCCTTTGGTTTAGCTGCGAGGAGGAGGATGTGAGCATCTTGTAAAATATTATTATGTGAACTTAGAAAATACTGGCATCCTTTTCTTATTGCCTCCGATTAGTTTCCATTAACTTTGTCTTGGAGCGCATAAGTCTTGCCTGTCCTGCTTCATAGAAACCTTTGCTTTATTTATCTATACAGAAGGACGTCCAACCATTTCTGAGTTATATGATTATCCACCTGAATAAATAACTTGCTCCGTATCCATATCCATAATTTCCTCCTAAAAGAAATAGCGCACCATAGGTGTAGGGCTATTTATGTGTTGCACAGCAACATCCCTCGCTCGTCGCATCTCTCTATATGCCCATCCTATACATACATCCACTACAACTACAGCTAATGCTATAATGACTTTGATTCGAACGTATTATTATCATAAGTAAATAGCTACGTGTACATTGTGCAGAGATAAGAGTTTTATAGGGCACTGGCTATTAGAGGACTAAATGGAGTCAACCAGAGGAAAGTCGAGAATAAATAACAAACGAGAAAGTAGACCGTAGATCAAATTCTTATAATCTATTATTCACTCCAGGGGCATTTGCTAGTATCTCTCCTCGGACAATCTTTCATTCTCCACTCTTAGCAACCTTCACCTGCATAATATGCAGCTACACTTTTATCCTAGTATGCTCTCTGTTCTATGTGTAGACTGTGCCGCTTCTTATGATTATCTTGTCCACTTCATATTATGCAATACATAACTCAGCTCTATATCCTGGCTCTGTTCGTACATCAGCAATATCCATTGTTATCCTCATTACAATGTATCTGTAAAACTATATACAGTTTTAAAGGATAGAGATACGCTTTTATTTATGGAATAAGTTTTTTTAAAGACCCTGCTGTAGATGACATTTACTATTTATTTACTTGATGTTCAAAAGTATTTATTCCTTGTAGTATATCTCAAGGATCACAAAACAGAGCCTTGAGGACCACAATGTTTGACAGAACAGTCTAATACAAGATTCAGTATCATCATTTAAATTCTAATTTCAATTCCCTTTGGCTCCCTTATGTCTTACATGGAATTCTATTGTCACTAAAACTGAAACAAAAACGATTGCAGCCGTTTATTTTTGATTACATAAATGCTAAGTATTGGAAATGTAAATAAAAATAAATCATTTAAGTAAGCACATACTTATCTGCTATCAAGGAAAATACAACGATGCCCTGAGTCAATCAAATAACATTCATGGAAATTGCAGTAGAATTTAATTAAATGAAAAGCCTATAATTTGCTGATTTTTTAAAACAAGAAATCAAACAAATTTACAATCCTGATTCTTCATTAGAAACATGGGCAATGATTTACCTGTGGAACGAACGCTCGTGTAATAGTAACGTTGAGTTAAATACGTTATCTGAAAATATATGTGCAAATAATTGCATTGAAAACGCTAATGTGTTGAAACTATTTAACAAAAAAATAGTTTTTCACCAGCAGCGACTAGTAAATGTGAAATGCAATAAATAAATTGACAAATTGATAATCATCAAGAGGCGTTGATATTTTAAAAGTGCTTACTAATGCAGCAACTGAAAATGTAGACTACTGGACAGGAGAGATAGTAATGGTAAGAGCATTGAGTAGTATATAGGCTTATCAAAACAAAATAATATCTTTGAACTGTCTCCATGCATGCCATGGCCCATGGCATGAAAATGCGAGAGCTGCAGCTGCCTGCGTCTTATAATGTGCTGCTACTGAAGATGAGTAAACGTATCATGTAGGAGATATTAGGAGAGTGTAGATGGATGTTTTAATTTGCATATCAAATGGTTTAGTGTATGGTATGCAGCAGCAGTAGGACAAGTGAGACTCGGCCGAGTCTCAAGAAAGCAAGTGATGTGAAATGAGTAGACGTAAAATATTGTAGCACATGCTAGCAGGTGCACTCATGCTCGTGCATAAATGTAAACAACGGGCACACTAAAATTTTCCAAATATGCTCACCTGTGATAAATCCTCTATTTTTATAGTGGATAGGGAAAAGTATATGGGACTTGGGGAATAATAGAGTCAGAAGTACAATAGAAAAGCCATGCTAATGCTACTAAGGTATGTGCTGTGAATTTAAGTTAATAAATGGGTTGGGCGGCTTTATCTTGTTACCTGATTTCGTTATGGTTCGCTATGGTTTCGTTTATCCGGAGAAGGGAAATGGTTTTTCCACTTTGTTCAAGTTTGGCGATCGGTTTTCTTGATTATTCGTAGTGCTGGGAACAACTGCTAAGAATATTATAAACACTTGAAATGTCTGAAAATAACTGGAACAAGTAAGTAAGTATCCGAAAATGTGTTTGATTAGCACTTGTTTTTCTGAATATTATTTTGTTTGAGAAGCACAGAGAGGGAGAGAGTTGTAGTTGAAGAAAAGATGACGAAAGAGTTGTTTATGGACTAACTGACAGACAAGGTAGTCAGTCAGTCAGTCAGTCAGTCAATCTTTCAAGTCGGTTGCTCTGAATTGCTAAATTCTCACCAGTAGAAGTTGGGATGAAGATCCAGTACAGTTTAAAAAGGAGACTGTTGTTGTCTTGTGAGTGAATGAAAAGATTGAGGAGACAGATAGAGAGAGAAAGAGAATAAAAACAAAAGCACAAACAATTGGAGTCGTCTACGTGGCGAGAATGACAATGGCAGTCAGTAACAACTAACAACGGAGTGGAGGGAATATAAATTCCTGCGTAATAATAATCCGAGAATATTTGCAAAGTCTAAATGTGAATTGGGAAGATCGGGAATGTATCGGCAGCACTTATTAATCAAAGACGAGATGCAGCAGCAGGAGGAGAAGAACTGAGTGAGCTCATGTCCATGTCTATGAGCAATTACGGATTAGCCGGTCTGTCGAATGGCCTGGTCTGGATAACAGATCAGATCAGAGGAGACCTGTCCTCAGGCTTTCCCACACTCCCATGCAAACACATGCAACAACTCTTTTGCACGATCAACTGACGAAACTACCCCACTACAGGATCACTATAGGCACTGCCAACAACAACCAGCCGATATGTACATATAAGTACAGAACATTAACAACACATTTTCTTCCTCACCAACCAAAACTCTGTGTCTCTTCTTCTCCTCGCTCACTGTCCTCAGTCAGATTCAGATCCAGCCAGCACTTATGCTCTCTGCGAATTATAATCAAATTCTTTACATCACTCAACTGCCTGGAATGGCCGACGACTCCTTTTCTAACACAGACGAGCAAGAGAGAGACGGGAAAATACCTGATTCCCACTATAAGACATCACAATTCACGACCTACCTATTCTTATCTTCTTCTTCTACAGAAGATTATTCTAATATCATCCGCACAGGCACATCTCCCAGTCCACCTCCATCCATCCATCCCATTATCTACAGAAATATTCTTCTACTTGTAGCGTACATAGCAACATCTTCCTTGCTCAATGGACAGACTCTCGATCTTCATCATCATCAAACCAGTCAACTCACATCTTCCTTCTCATTATCCATTCTCAATTCTACTCAATTACTCCCTTCCTTTCGTACGCAGATTTTTAGTGTACAATCCGCATTTCTACGAGAGAACCCACTGGAATGGCTACTTGCCTAACTATAACAGCAAGGTACTATATACTACTATAGGACTATAATGTAATAATTAAATCCCTTTTAATAGGATGCAATACCCAGTATAGACAACGTGGAACCTAATCTACACAGTTCTACTTTGAATATTTATAAATTGCAAATTTGCAATTATGCATGCTAATATGTTTAGCTGAGCCGTGCGTGAACATCCATTTAAATCCCAAAAATTACTACTAGCGATTACTTACTGAGGGATATAGAGACAGGTATTTATAGGTACTCTATGGGTGCGTATATCATTTTACATTTCCTTTCGTCATCCCGCAACTATTCACACAGTAGTAAACACTTACAGGGTCATTTCATTAGCTAATAACTTTTTAGCTTAAGGTTATATTCTACCTGCTTTGTTATTCCTCTTTATACGACTAAATATCTGGACCTGGAGAGAGTGTAGAGAGCGATGAGATAACACAGAAGAATTGGCTAATAGTTATATAATAAATGCGACTGTCTAAGCTTATAGCAGTAGTTTGTTTATTTATATCTGTATCGTCTTCTAGGTAAATGAGAAAAACAAAGATTTATACTCCTATTTCCGCCAATTGTAATTGCATGAATTGTGAGTGAAGTTTCCCCTCGTATTAAGTCAATCTGATTTGCATTTATAATGAACCGACAGCAGAAAGTAGTTCGTGTCAAGTTTGTAGTGAGTGGTATCCCCAGGCTAGGCATGTTATGCAAAGCCAGAGAATAACACTCACCACCCACCACGTCATCACCTCCC
>JABASI010003670.1:0-15856 GCA_019776505.1 Tomocerus nigrus
TTCAACATTTAAAAAATAGGATGCTGTTAATGCTCAGAAAGTGCAAAATATCTTCGATGGGTAAATTGAGAACTAAAATTAACTAAAATGTAATGAGCCTGTATTGATCGTTAAATCCTCAAGTCATCATTTGAAATAATACGGGAATTAGCAGAAGCTTAGAGCATATTACCGAACTTTTACCCCCAAAGAAATGCACTTATGTAATTTATGACAAAGATAACAAAGGTGATGACACCCGGACTGTTTGCAAAGGGGATTTGCACATTAACTAACAAGATTCTAAACGATCTTTAAAGAGGATAATGGGAAGTGGGCGCGTTTAGAGAATAAATCAACCGGAGATACATGCAAGTCAAGTTTTTCGTCTTCTATTCTGACTCCACATAAAGGCCTGGCCAAATTCACGCTAAAGTTTCTATTGTTGTCTACGTATGAAGTGAACTTTGCATATGCCTTACCAATTTTGGTAAATATATAATATTATCCGCAGTTGCAAGTTAAGCTACGCTTGGCAAATGAACACAAAAACTTTAGGAAACATGTAGACAATAAATAATAGGAGAAGGAAAGCGGATGCGACGCAGCGTCTATAAAGTTTCCGTGTGAAAAGACCGAAAACCGGTTTTGCGCCATTTCATCAAGAAAGAGCTGAGCCTCTATTGAATAGTGATCGCACATTAAAGGCCGTAATAGAACAGCTTGGATGATTTACTTGCAGAGTTGTGTCAGCTCAGTTTATGTTTGCATTGTGTTTCTTAGAGCCTCCCTTTAGCACTCGTGTGCAAACTCTATAGGTGATAGATAAAAATCACCGAGTTTATGACAGCCCCCTGTCAGTTCACAAAACTTGGATATCCACTACAAAATAACTTGCGCAATATTCTACTACTAGACAGTCGATAGCTACTAGAGTGAGCCAAGCTTTTAATATTTATTTCTATTGTTGCTCATCAAGATAAAAACTGGGTGTTCTCTTTTCAGCCGCCTTTTCTTCCTCATCATTTTGTAGTAGGCAAGGACTAGGCACAATATTGTGATGATGTCGACGATACGACGGCAGCCATTCCATTATTTATCATTCGGTAAAGTAAATTCAAAGGGAATTTTCATAAAGTACACAAGTAGAATATAGGTAAAAAATCTTTGAGGATGATACGGATGAACATAATGGGATGAGCGAATGCCACTGCTTATTGATGTTTATCCAAAACATTATTATATATTCCTGGGTCACTCTTAGCTATCACTCTGGAAAAAACTAGAGCCTATTTGCTATAGAAATTTAAATTGTATAGTACTTGGCTGTAAGGAAACATCTAGAATGACAAAGGGATGGCCCCTTCTCAAATAGGAGGACACATCTACTAAAAGGTAATAAGAGTAATCCGACAAACCGTGTCCAATTGACGAATTCATGGGATCACCCAAAGGAGGATACAACTTATTGTCATATCTGTCCAACTAGTTCCATATAATTCAATGCAATGCTTAAAGTTTATAATAGGGAATGAGGAGGAACAGATGTGGTAGTTATCTAATAAATACTGTTATAGGTATCAGCACGTATAATTGTAAACATAAAGAGCAATTTTTCAGCGAGTCAATTACAACATTTACAACAGCTCTACAAGCAATGTACTTAGAGAGATGGTGTACCTTGTTTTTATTACCACGTAATTTCATAGGAAATAGAGACACAGTTATATAATCCATGATGCCGTAGTAGTAGCCTATTGTGTCTAGTAGAACTTGTGTTTGTTGTGTGCTGTGTACCTAACGCAATTGTAACGAACGTACGCCTACTTGACTCAAGATCAATAATACGGCTCATTGCTTCCTGAGTAGCACAATAAATACTTAGCTAGGTAGGAAGAGCTAATTGTGAGGAGAGCACACTTTTATCTCATTGTTAGTTAAGGTGCCTTATTTTTGCCCTCTTGTAAATCAATACAGCAATTTCCTATAAAATTCAATGGTGCCTTGCCGACTTTTTCAGGAGACACAAGCTGCATGTATTCTATTGGGAGCTAGTTTACCAGATTGAGGAATTCTAAACAGTCTAATGGGCCAGAGGAATGATGTCTCCATCTAAAACGACTTTGTCTGTTGACTGAATGAGACGACACGAAACGGCACGTGTTTTTCTTATCCCTTGACGTTTCTTATGATCCTTAAGGATTTACAATGCACGGGTGGCCATCATAGATATACTTACTTACTCAACAAAGACAAGGCTAAGGGCTATTTGCTACTTAAGGACACTTCACAAAGCGAACACTCTATACATGAGTATCACTAACACAAGTTCAACCTAAAATATTTTACGGAGCAAGGAATATAAAAATCCGCTTCAACAAGAAACTCAAATGATCTGTATACAAGAAGTGGCGTAAAGAGAGACATTCCGAAACAAGGAAATAAAATCTGTCAATACGTTCTTGTTCTGTTGGCTACTAGAAAATCTGGTGTCCTCCGCTATAAATCTATGTTCTTTTACTTTGACTTTGGCTACACTTTTCCTGTCTGAAAGCATTTTCTTATTTTTCGGGACATTGTCTTAGGTTACACGCAGCCATGACCAGCCAGAGACAATACAAGGCAGAGAGAGAGAGAGAGAGAGAGAGCACTCGGTTCGTCGGCAGACTTACCTACCTAAGCTAATATCAGGCCACGCACTTTGAAGCAACAACAAAACAAAAACCGAGCGTAAGTGAGTAATTTAGAGGAAAGTGGCCGAGAAGTGTAGTTATGCGATTAGCTTTTCTTGCCTATAACGAAATGGTCAAGTTGCCAGAAGTAAATGCCTGGTGACGGCGGTGACAAATTATAAGAGAGGCGCGTGGGCTATTTACTCGACTAAATGTTCCAGCAGGAGTTAAAAGCTCCTTTTGCTTTCTGATGCCATGTAATGAATGAGTCTCTGTTCTTTTCTCACTCACTCCTTACAGTTTACTTCAACTTCCGTCTATTGGCACGACAAAATCCCATTTTTCACCCGACACGCCTTTCTATTACGCTAGATTATACTCATTTTGACAGTTCTTCGCTACTAGGCTCACATCACTCCTACAAAACAATCCAAACTAGCTCTCCATTCTTCCACATCCGGAATACCATCAAAGAAAATTATCGTGATACAGAAATTATAAATATTAATTGCTTTCCTCCAAAACCTATTACAGTAAGTCTCATAGTTGATTATTCACATCTTAGAGTTTTACGGTACGAAAAATAGAATTGATCTACTTAAATTAAAGTGTAGTAGTGCATTAATATGTATGTTAGGAAAATTACAGATCTTGGATGTAATAGCAAGGAATGATACGTGTTCATCATTAAAGTCAGTTTTTTCCCATTTCTAGAGTTTTTGTTTCAGTTTGAGGAGCATGGGCTCAATAGTTGTTTTAGCCTCGTCTGGCGTTGCTTCTCTGTTCTTTAGCATTTCTGGTGCAGCTTGCATTGAGATAATAACACTGTTGAGCTACATAGCACTTTTTCGTGTGTATCCAACTGAAATTAGTCGAGTCGAGGAAAAAGTGTTCTGTTTTGTTCCGTTCGCATTTGAGGATTCATGTGTATGTAGTAGGTAGCTATATTTATGCAGTAAGTATGCACTGCTGTTTTACGGATTTAGACAGAATATCTGTATCACAGAGAGTCCATGTAAATTCAAGTTCATGAGAGTTTAACACAAATTTAAGTATAGATTGAAACATTCAATTATTCGTTTTATAGGCGCAGCTTCCGTCAAGCGTTTCACCAAAAATCATTAAAGTCGCCATAATAAATGCTGACGTTACATTTACGGACTTTTTTTTCCTTTTTGGACTTGGTTTGAAGCTGAACGATGAACTACAAGAAAATGGATGAGGGAGGCAGGTGAAAAGAAAATAGCAGCACACCAGAAAGTTCATGATGGTGTCTTAAACGGTAGTAGACAAGAATTATGAATGACAATGGTAACCAAGAATGAGCAAGCGAAGGAGGATGAAGTAAAAACTGCAGTATAGAAGACAGTTCTTCCTTTTACGTTTACTAAATATAATAATTGCTGAATTTTCTTGTCTTTCCTTTGGCCCTTACCGTTTTTTAGCGGTCGTAATAGTAATGAATGGAAAATAATGTAGTACCTAAAACCACAGCTGAAGCTCAATATTTGGCGAGTTTCTAGCGTTATTATAAACTCGTAAAATCTTTCCGCTTCTCCTGTCCTACCTTTTGAGCAAAACTCATAATTTATCTAATTTCTGTGCTCTTCCTATGGCTTTTCGACTTTAGGAAGACAGTATGAGAAAACTAGGATCGTAAATTAGTCGAACGGAACAAACTGGAATGCTTATTACATGAATAGCATCCTTCCTAGTGCTGGCTACATTAAAAGAGCACATACATTCGAGTGAGGAACGCAAGAAGCTTAAATAATTACGACAATAAACCTTTGGCTCCCGACTTTTTTTATTAAAGCAAAAGGAACCTTTTGTATAAAAATAGGAGAAATTAGAGGTAATTTAAATCCAAACTCATGGTTTCATTTGTAACACATCAGAAAAGTGGGAAACGGACGCTATCTGTGCTAACAAAAAACTTTTTCACTACGATATCGTGTAATTTACTTGCGTAAGTATGCATAATTAAAGAATCTATATGGAGCACGTACTTATAACGATATCAGGAACTGACTGGGATAGTTAAATCAAGTGTTGAATTATAGCTCAATTGGACATAAGGGGATATTGAAGTGAAATTAATACAGGTGAAGAGTAATCAAATAAGGCTTAATTGAGAGGCATAACTTCATTGAATCTTTTAAGGATTCTCAGTACGTTGCTCTCTATTAGTAGGAAGGACGGTTATTATTTACTATATTGAATTAGCTGATAAGATATGATATGCCTTTTTAATTTATTAGTAGTGTGTACACATAGCTTTTCTCTCAGGGCACCTTTTCATGTTCAACTACAAGGGAGATAAGACTAATGGGTGTGTTCGGCTTCTAAATAAGTACCTACACAACACAAGACATACACACAAAGAAGGCAGATGGATATCGGACGCATAGATTTGTTTAACAATCTCCTAGCTACACTCCAGTTCGTGCTGGATAATTATAGGTTCGGCCTTAGACTCCTTCCGGAGCAAAAAGAAAAGAGAACGCTGCTTCTGAGTTCTGCTCCTTCAAAAGTCAATTCACTCGATCGGTGGTCTTTTTCACGTCCTCCTCAACTCATCCCTACAACTACCTTCAACTTTCAACTCTTTTCCACATATAATTTCTATAGATATCTTTAATTCAGCTCACTTCAGTTTAATTTACTTAATGCGAGTAAGTATGTAATAGGCTGTCTGAGTCAGGACAGAAATAGAAGAGAAGAGAGAGGCTGATTTGATCTGAATTCACCTTTCTTTCCCTTTTACTTGAATTTACGCTACCCCATGGGCCATTCATTATCTTCCCTCTTTGCCCTTAATATTCAAAGTGCAACGTCTCACTAACTCAATCAACACGCTTTCCTTCCACCTCTTCACTACTGTATCATCACCGTATCTTTTGTCTCGCATTTACACTGTATACATATAATATACTCTACTTTGCATAAGGCTACATTTGTTCTTGCCAGATGAAATATAACACAGAGAGGGAGAGTTGATTCTTGATTTTATCCTTCTACCAGAACAAGTAATGCTATGCTACAGTAAATATTACTCTGTTCATCAATCAAGGGATTTGCTTCATTTTATAATTCTATTAGAAGTCCATAACAAAGTAATAATATCAGCTCTAACGTGTCGGAGAGTCGAGAAATCATGATTCAATAAACTAGAAATTATGATAAGAATTATTGAATTATACCAGTAAAGGAGAAGAGGATGAATATAAAATAGATACTGACCTTTCCTTGTTCCTTGTCAAAATCGCAATCCCTCAGGTCGTTAGGATAGCCATTTGACACTGGGTTAAAGACTAACTGAAGGTTGGTACCCGTTGCAACGAACGCCTTAAATTAAAAATCATTTATATAAATCATCACAATTAAATATACAGAGGTTAGTCAATGACAACAGATGAGTATCATTTCGGGTTGGAGACTTAAATGAAGTATTAATTTATATATCAAGGCAATTAACGAAGGCATTCTATTCTATAACATGTGATAGCAATATCTTGTTTTCAGGAAGTGAAATATTCTTCAATGATAATTAAAATTATTATAAATACTAAATATGGAAAATTAGAATTTGTAGTAGATAATTAGTAAGTGTGTAGGTAGGTTCGGCTAGCTGGTATACGCGGCGTAATTGATAGCGAAACATTCGGGCATTTATAGTAGAAACAAGTCCATACAGAGATGTAGCATAAAATAAAAACAATCTGTATTCCTTAGAACGTATATTATGTAGGTACCCTAAGAACTATAGTCATTCTAGGGAGTTCCTCTGATGTTTATAAAAGAAACACCCAGGAGTCAAAAATTCATATCTTAAATAGGTGGAGGAAAATCGGATATGGACGGAAATCAGAAACCAGACAGAAGAAACAGTTTTATTAGTTTACACTCCTTTGTGTAGATATCCCGATTGAGTCGGAAACATTTTTATCACAAGAACCGTATTTGTTTTCTTAAGTCAAGCGGTTCATCTTTCATCAAAACGATGCTGAATATCAATTACTTCCGGTTTGTTTACAGCCTTTGCAATAGTTTCTCAATAGAATACAACTGCTTAAAGTGCTCATCTTCCTACATCAAGAATCTTCAATAGTTCCCATTTTCCCTTCCCGTATCCTTGTACAATAGTTGATACTTAGACTTACAGCTGCAACTATAGTCTATCATAGAAATCGATACCTACGTTATCAAACCATGTGTATTGTTATCATAGGACCATACAGTTTTCTATACTACGATATAGAATATAATAAACTTAATTTCCATGCCCCAAGTTGATATTATACTCATAAAGAAGCAGTTTCTTAGGTATGATTATTTCTATTATTATAGGACTATTTTCCTTCAATATTTTGATATCTAACACTATACGCAAAAATTTAGTAAGTTCACTTGCTACCGACATGTATTTAGTAGATATCTGAAATTACAGTATTCAGCAAGAAATATTGGTCCGGCCAGTTGCACCCAGGCCAGACGTTGTCTGTGTAGCGACCAAGATGTTTCTTTACAGTAGTGTCTAAAGTACATAGTATGGTTGAGATGAATTTCTTTTATGGCTGAGCTGAATCATTCATACAGTTTTTGTCGCTTCGCCACTTCATTTCTAAATTGCTGTTTTCATCTACTCATCACTTCTCAACCTTAACTAATAGCCTAACAATTGATCTGCTTATCAATAGCTTCCGGCAAGCTTATAAATAAAAGACGATGACACAGTCTGGCTCCTATCCTCTCATCTTTTTTACTCTACAAGAAATAAATCTACGTCTGTACGGTAAAATGTTTACCAAAGAAGTAGTTGATTGCAGCTAGCCAACATTTACAGAGTATTTATTATATGTAACAAAGTTCACTATAGACGAGGTGCACAGCACAACGAAAACCTTTGTGGCTCTCACTTGCATGGCTGCATTGAATTGGTAAATTGATATTAATGCATTCTCATGGGAAGACCAGTTTCTTCCCAGAAGACGACGTCAAATTCCCAGAAAATTGATTCTTTTTCACTTAAGAAGATACCTCTATATCCTTAGCACTTGTCTGCATCATTTATAACTACTACACAAGATTCTAAATAAAGAATAAAGTGGATAAAGGAAGAACGTAGGCAAGACACACAAGAATTTGTAAAAAACGGAATTTAATCAAATTGCCTTTAATCTTTAACTTACGATTTCTGTGTGGCCTTCCCGGCAGCCGTTTTGGAATCTCATTTGGCGTTCCTCCATGGGTCTATCTCTGTAGCCCGTATATCGTACCTGAAGGATTTAAATGATTTTAAAAAGGGCAATAAACTACATAAAATGGTCACATTGTCAAAAATCCAAGCCTTTAGTCGAGTGCAGATTCGTATCCTTGTGCATTGAAAGATTATATTATAATTTCATTAGCTCTCGTTTCCACTGCAGAGAATAGGATTTTGTACTTTGCGTTTATTAGTAGTTCTTCAATTTTTATACTGCTCATAATTCACAAGTGCCCATACCGAAAGGACACAAGACATAATTTAGTCAAAGAAACCGCTTTTGTGTTTATATATTAGCCTAAATTGTAACATATATGTACACAGTTTAGTGTTCGGAAAACCTTTAAGCGCAGTTGGAATTTGTAACTACAAAGGAATTGTCTTGGTTCATCAGTCAAGTCAAAAACGCAGGTGGTAAACAATGCTGAAAACGATGAGTAGGTAAATATAAGGATGCAGGTGTACCACTTAATCCTATACTCTTTCTGTCATTTTTCGGAGAAATTCATAAGTGAGTGGATGCTACGGCTATGATCCTATGTATTTAACTGTAAGTATGGGTAGAGATACGTATAGCGTATAGCTTTGCACAACTGTGAGGTTGAGGACTCTAAAGTGCGACTTGTCGGCCCAGCTCATTGATTCTAGTGTAATAAACATTAGAGTTGTATTATGCTACACATAAGACAAGCTCTAGTGTATGTGTCTGCCTAAGCTTATCACTTTAGAAAACAATGGCAAGTCCTTGTTTTGTCTTATTGTTCAGGAACCTTGCCCTAGTAAAACCGTGTTAAAGAAAGCCGATGCACTAACTTGACAAAGTTAGTTTGCCTATAAAATTCCTACATTTTTTATGACAAGACAAGAGCAATGCTGAGATTCTCGGAATATTAAACAGGGAATGAAACGGCAATTGATTTGATTTAGCCTCGACCTCATTTTTCACCATCACTTGTCATCCGAATAGAAATCTAACGTAAGTTCAGTCAACATGCAGATTCCGAGTCTCATCTTCTCAATCGTAACTCAAGTGATCATTCCATAGCATTTCATTTCAGTAGATGCCTACCCAATGCAGAATGCAAGAAACTGTTGAAAGATTATTATTGAATTATGATCTGTCACTGAAAATCAATTTTGCATTACTCATCTTTACCGTTTCCCTGTTTCACGTGCATTCAGAAATTAATCAAACTTCCTAATTTCATTAATGGCAATAACCAGCAGTAGATGTATTACGTATTGGTATTTTGGGTGGATATTTCCATAAACACAATTCCTTATTCAGTTAAATAGATTGCTGGAGGTTATCTATATAGCTAAGATTGTAGTTGTATTTAATGGATGGTATGAGTATATACGTACACTATGATATGACTAATTACTTGAGGTCTATAAAAATGATTCACAGTAGTTAGTAGTGGTTGTGGTATCACGAGTAAGTAAAAAAATTGCACTACGAATCTGCACTGACGAAGCAAGTTGAGTATTTAATGAGGAGATGTTCGGCACAAGTATGACCACTTTTTATCCAATATAGACTAATTATAATTGATAGAAGTAGGTATGATTAGAGTATTAGCACCGGAAAGTAGTTATCAGAAGGTAATAAAAACACACCTCGCTTTCCCGACTGAGTCTGCGGAAGAGTTCATCTGATTCGAACTTATTTTTCTGGTCAGGGACAACACGGGGCATTTTAAAGTAAAATCTGGGTTTTGGCTGTGGCTCGTAGAGCCCGAGAGAGTCAAAGGGCAACATGGTCGGGTGTGTTCTTGTGTGTTGGTGATGATGTAAGTGTGAATGTGTCTGATGCAGAGCCGTCGGTTGTCCTAAGCACGACACTGAGGATGTCTTATTCATGACTGAAGGTATTCCACCAGCTCTCTTCTCAACAACATCGTTTCTTTAGTCTGGATCGCCTGGCCTGCCTCTTCTATTCCTTCTGTCTTCTCCTGCCTGGCACTATAACCTTCTCCAACAACAGAGTTTCCTTCCAGCCTCTACTATCTGTAAATAAGTAGTAGCAGTAGCAGCACTATATTGTTTGTATCCTTTTGTCAACTGGAGTGTATATCCTTATCGACGTGTATGGTTGTGTTGTGCCTACTCCTCCAGCAGTAATAAGTATAACTGTTGAACAGAACCAATGAACCAATGCTGAGTGCAACACGACACAAATAATATTATATTGCTTATTGACACTGATATTGAGAATACACTAAAGTAAGTCACGTCACATCACCCCAGCTAGAAATTTCTTCAGCTCACTCACTCAACAGCTCAGTTAGTCAAAGACATAACCACTTCTGCCTTATCGTACTAATTCGGCGTCCACTCGGCACTCACTTGCAATCCAGAGAGCCAAACGAAACCACCACACACAGCTACATGAAACGAAACCAAGTTTCCTCTTAGCTCATTTCTTCACAGTGCAGGATAACCTTGTTTATCGTATTTCTGATGTTATTTGTAAGGAGGTAAATAATGTTCGTTCGTAGCTGTTCAGCAGAATGTGTCAGGTAGACGAGGGATCCTCTCCATCAGCCAGCACTACAGATTTCACAAGTAACAAGTTCGTGGGCTGCGCTCATAATGATATTTACCGATGGAAACAAGCTGAACTCTTCTTTCCTCGAGGTGAACTTCTTGGATGAGAGAAATTCGGGCGAATAGTCCACCAATGATGATGCCACAAGGTCCTCATTGGCTCTCTCCACACAGTCACAGGCGGTTATCCCTGCCTCCGTTACTTTATAGCCGTCCTTCGAACATTTGTTGCAAGAGTTTCGTCTAAATCAACCGTCCGTGCAGTGCATGCAGGCTCTCTTTTCACTCTTCCCTTCTCCTTGCCTAATAATAAAACATGATAAATATCATGCTATTCTTCATCACAATTCACCCATTCTTCACCATACTACTAACCATTTGGTTACCCACTTTAATTTTACAATTTTTAAATCAAAGCTACGTCTCCTTTTCATTCAAACAAAACAAATATCAATGTAGAAAATAAGTAGGTAGCTCTGTTTAGCCAGACCAAGCAACCCTGCAGACTAATGCACATAGAGATAGACACAACATAAAACAGCACAGGATCCTGTGTCATTTCATTGTAGATATTACATGTATGCTTTTCTATTGTAGCTAGTAGTAAAATAATACGTGTACAAACTTCTGCTGTTGCTTTTAATATCAATGGCATTGGCAATAACATTATATTGACCAAGTATAGACTTAGTGCACTAAAGAATGAAGAAGGGGACGATCTTTTCCTTTCAGAGTCTCATGTTCATTGTCATGTATTCCTTCTTCACATTGTAACTCAGCTACTGTATCATATCATTTGCATTTACAACCTCGACAGAGTTCGAGTTGAATGGGCATGAGGATGAGTTTTATCTTTGCCTAGTCTGTGTCGCCTGTTCTGCGAAAATGCAGACCTCTACACACACAAACACATCACATTCTCGCATAAGACTAGTGAAAACAGAAGTAATCCAAAAGGAAAACTATAATCAAATGCATTGCTTGCTGCAATGCTGATTTATATGTCAATCTATTCAGCAGATAACTTTTTTTATAAAATGCAAAGCATGAATATTATGTCTACAATACAAATAAAGGATTTTCAGCCCGTCAGCATTTCATATTCATTTGCAAAATTGAAAGAGAGGATTCCCTGAATCAAACGATATTTATGAAGTATAAAACTAAACAATAGGGATCAGGGATAGACACTATTAATTTTCTGAAAAGTTGTACAGTTGCAATCTGCGATGGGGAGGCATGAAATTCAGATGTTCAAAATGGTTTATTGAAATTAGAAAAAGCAGACAATTGTTTCTTACAATTTTCTAGTTAACCGCACAGAGCACGGTTTTTGGAGACTTCACGCGTACAGTATTATTAATATACGAGTATGCTATGGTATAGAGTAAATGCATAGTTCATTGCACTTCTATCGATTTTTGAAGCATAACATTTGTATGCAATTAATTTAGTATACCTTTGTACATAGTACTCATTTTGACATGTAGCTATTAGTAGTAAATATATAAATATCTACATCATGCCGATCTTACAGGAAGGAAATACCTAAGCTTACAATTCTGAATGCATACATCTGATTAAAATTACATTGGGGTTTTCTAAGAAGAAAATTAACTGGCTAATCTGCTTTGAATATTTAGCGATAAAGACTTAATTATTTACCTTGATTCCGTAACGTCTTGGCAGTGCAGTTATCTCTTTTCCTTAGCTCTGATGAGAGTACGGCAGCAACCGTTTGGAAAAGATGAATACTTATAGTACGCTTTTTAGGATAGCTTAATGTTGATTCATGGTAATAGGCTTAAATGTAACTGAATTGTATAATTTCTGTATGTGTAATGAATTAGTGTATGTCTTTGGTCATTAATTTTGTATGTAAGTAATGTATTATTGTGATTTACTAAGAAGTGATTTTGCTATCATTCTATTATGGGAAACGTACTTGTGTTGCGTTGTAATTGTAAACATCAATATTTATGCTTGTATATAAATACTTGCACAATGCTGTTCAACAAGATATAATAAGGCTGAAATGTTGATGCAATGGAATATAATTCTGAATGATTTCTAGTGCAACGATTTCAAAGGGAGCCTTTATGTAAGAAATATGAATGTGTGATTTAGAAGAAATGAAGCCTGGCTCAATCTGAAATTAAAATTTTAAGAATCATAAACGAATCCGTTAAAAACTGCTGGCTCAAAAAAGGTGTCTGGGTTGCTGTACATTTTTGGTACTAAATGAAACTGTATATATATGTAGTTGTATGATTCATAATTCATATATACCACAATTAATTTTAGAATTACTTATTTAGACATAGTAATAGCCTTTTAGATCTTCTCATATTTTGATAGCTGGGACTAATTATTACATGAGAAATGGAGTGATGGCTTTTGTTTGATGCCCTATCGATCCGTTGAAACCTATGATTTTCAAATAGCTTCATAGTTTTTTCGTCTCCATTCTCAAGATGTCCAATAATTGTCTTACGCACAATATAACTCCATAGACACAGCTTTCGACGCAACTTCCAAATTATTTACATGACAAGGACAGTAAATAGATAAAGCCTATCTATATGCAATTTTAATTCTAATGACAATAAAAATGGATACATATAGGTAGCATAAAATATACAATTCGTGGTACTCCAGTAAAATCCGTTGATAACTTATATATACGAACATTATACTTATTTATAATAATGTATTAAGGATGTCCATGTAATATATAATCTAGAAAATAATATAGATGAACAATTTGAATAATAGTTTACTTTGTATAGTGTAAACAAATAAATCTTGTACTTATATACATATGTATTTACTACCATAATATTTCCTTTTACCCTCTACTACTTTGTATTAATCAATCACACTTGTTAGTGCTGTAATATTTTATAGCAGCATGCATGTATCTAGAATAATAATTAGTAATGTTGGCGATTCTATTCGCTAATAAACGGACAGGAAAAGAACGTTATTATACAAAACCTAGATAATTATTATAACTGCGCTGCGTTTTGCGTTTGATTGGCAAATGGTATTAGTGATGGTGTAAATAATATAAAGTGAAATAAAACTTATATTATGAACTGTATGAGCTACATGGCCATAACGTCTATAACCCACCCACATATTTGTATAAACTGATAAAGAGTGTAGGTACCTACGTGTTAGTACTAGTTTAAGAGTATGAGTGTATTAATTATAATATTTTACTTCATTTGTCATTAAGTAAAACATACCTAAACGTCTTATTATTCATGTCTTATAATAGCTTAAGAGCATTCAATTGGCAGATACTGAACTGTGTATAATTAATTCTGGTTGTACTCATATTATTCACATTAATCATCCCTTTCTAACCGCAAAAATGATAAGCTATTTAGCCACTAACTAGCTGCTACTTAGCCCAATACTATATTATTCACGGACATTACTAGTACCTACCACGTTAATGTGTCTATTGTCTATTTCGGCAAACACTATAATTATATTAGGTATTATTGGATAATGGTAGATACGATGAATTGCAATTAATTGTTACAAACATACTATTACATACGATGAAATATTAAATACATGACATAACTCGATAGCCACTTTTTGCTGATTTTCTTTTTCGTTGAAAGTTTATATTGTAAGTGCAAGTGCAAGCGAAACTTATTCCGTGTGCTGGAAACAGTTTTACAATGGTCAAATCAAATCACATATTATAAGTGTAAATGTGCATGACTGAGAAGAGAATAGTGCTAGTTATGCATTTCAGTTTCAGTTTAGTAAACTCTCAATGCCATTTGTTGCATTGATTGGTTGTTTCAAACAATGATATTCAATGGCTATGGCTCTCGTTTAATTATATGCCATAATAGACTAAAAGCTCTAAAATTTCTCTCTTGCTTTTTTAATATTTTTAATTTCAATTTCACAAGACCTGTTATTGGTTTTACATTATACATGGTTTTACACTTTTACCTTTCCCCTCGCCATCGCCTAATGGGTTTCATTAACTTCCTTCACTAACTTTTCACTTTCACACTTCACACACTCTCGTAATCGCCATCCTCATCCATAGAACAGAGCTACATAACATGTAGGTTATGTTATGTCTATGTCATCGTTTTCATCTTCCTGTCTAATTCCTCATCTTAGTGGTCTCACTTGAATGTGATCACCCGTGCACTGATTTGTGGGATTTGGGTAAAAAATTAGTCATTTGGTGCAGGTTTGACTGATAAGGGGTTCCGGTTCGACTTCCNGTAAAAAATTAGTCATTTGGTGCAGGTTTGACTGATAAGGGGTTCCGGTTCGACTTCCGTCCGTAATTTCACTAATTAAAGGAACAACAGTCAACGCAGTATTATTATGATCTACTTTCTACTTTCTTTTTACTGACACTGACTGCTTGATATTGGCTATGATGAGAATGAGACTATAAAAACTTTGCATTGCACTTTGCTTGCATAAATAAGCATAGGTAGATTGTAGATTATTATGCTTATTATGCTATGCTATGCTATGCTTATTATAGCACAATTATGGGGCATGATGGACATAGTAATAAATGCTTGATTGGCAAATAAGGATAACTCACCTACATAGTCAAAATGTAACACCCGGCATCTATCGGTCATCAGCATCAACTTGACTGATAACTTTGCCTCGTAAGAAATAGCCACATATAGCGGTTGATTTCGAAATAAGCATTATTCCGGTCGTTCTTGTCAATCGAATTTTGTTTTTGTATCATCGTCGTGAACACCAAGGTCAAATAAATTAATAAATTCATAAATAATTCATCGTCGTAAGGAAAAATCATGAAGCTAGTAAGGTAAATTAAAAAAAATGTACTTGTATATTTTTACTATATTTATTTACAATCATTGCATGTAAATTTAAATGACTAATCCAATCCAACGTCCAAATGATGGATGAAGGTCCACAATTTTGAATAGATTCTATGTCAACTCTGTTATCTGTTGTATCGTTGCATCTCCTACGGTTTTTGTTCCATTTGGCATTGGCAATTGGCAAGATCTTTACGGCGGTGCCTGGGCACATTTTGTACTGGATTATATCTAAATCTTAGATTTTATTCAGATTTATAAACCAAAACGTACAAACGTAGATAAATGATACAGATAATTTATCCGGGATGAGGATTTCAGATCTCAGATCCATTGGCCATACACCATAATGATCATGCCAATCGAACAAAAATTGTACCTATTGTCAATCAACCGAACCGAAACATTTTGTTATTGTCAAAAAACTTTTTTATTTACCCAATGAACAATGAATGGATTAAGGTTTCTGCGAGCATTGCTGCTTAAAATATGTTCTAAATCAATGCATAAATAATACCATAATTAATATTATCAAT
>JABASI010003671.1:0-15856 GCA_019776505.1 Tomocerus nigrus
TGGATGTTTGACTGTATGCAATTTGCTAGAGTAGAAACAAGCAAATGCCATTTGATTCTACAAGAGTGTTCGAAAAGAATTGCCATATAAATGATTATGATCTTCTTCTTCTACGTGTGTGTACATGTATGTATATGTCTAAAAATATGCAAGTTAATCTAATGCTGGAGATTTTTTTTCTCTCTTCCCATGGAAAATCTAGGATGAAGAATTCCACGATATTTTGAGAAGTGCTGAGCGAATAGAATTCCTTTATGGTCACTGGTGCGACGAAACTTTAGTAAATGACGATTTGGCAAAAGCCTTCGAGCGTCTTGTGAAAATCTCCAAGAAGATTGAAACGGAGCCTTTATGGGTTCCAGCCAGCTGGGTTCAGTAATCTCAATCGAACTACTATAAAAACTAAAATAATATTCATTCTTAACCTAACTTTGATATTAGAGTGGAGTTAGTTCATTAGTTGGTTATTATATACTTCACTGGAAGAAAAAAACTATTATTGCATATTATTATTACGTACCACAAAATATCTGCGTCTAATATCGTAATAGAAGACATTAATCTTACAATTAGTGACATAAGTACATATTTAAACAGGTACTCTATTTAACTATTTGATTTACAGAGATGCACAAACATGTGCATAAGACATTTAATTATCAAAACTAAAAATCACGATTCTAATGAAATTATTATTCGGAATCGTTTCAAGACAGATTCAAATTTAATTGACGTGTAGCTCATTAACTAAATTAAATATATAGCTCTGCATTCAATATCTAATTAGAAAAATGAAGCAAATAATAATATATACTAGGAATTAAAGATATATTAAATGATTATACTGGATCATTTCTACTATATTGTAGTATACTATACTCAAATATGTGTACACACTAACACTATACGTCAACTACAATTGTAGAAGGTGCATAAAACGGAAAACAAACGTACCTATTACAAAGAATTCCGAATTCGTTGAACGATTCCAATATTAAAATTCCAAATGTACATCTGATGAGTGTCCTATATAGCCACAGTTCCATAATAGTTCCATGATCACTTGCATTGCCTTATTATTATACATATAGAAGGTACATAATCCATAAAATGCCATAATATTATAATCTTAATTAAATTAGCCAATTGACTATTTCATAAAAAAACCCTTTTCTATACATCTTTCATTTGATGTAAATAAGGATGATAATGTATGTAGCTATTTTTAATTTATGTACTATACTTTGTATTGTAGACACTATATAGACAGCTAGCTAATTGTAGCATGTACAAATAAATAGTTACACACTAGTATGTAATGTTTTTTAGTTGAGTTATTTTTTAAGTTATAGCAGCGTGGTGTGATGTGAATGGAAAGATGAAGCTTATCACTGCATTACTATTATCATTATCTATACTAAGTATAATTAATTGTTACTCCTGATATATTATAATAATAATTAATGTACAACTATATTATACATTAATACCTCTCTAAACTATACTTGAATCTTAATTACAAATTATTACCCATAATAATATAACTGATACTCCTCAAAATACCATTAACAATAAGTTGATACATGAGTTGTGTACGTGGTGCTCCTATTTTTATCCATACACTTTGAGAAAATATGTTTTTATAATTTTTTTTGTGCTTCAAAGTTTTAATTTATTAAATTTCATCCACATTTTATATAGAAATATGCCTTTCTACACCCAATGTTCACTATTACATTCTTTTAGTAGTGAAATGCAGCTTTTAAAGCACCTACAATGTCAATTTGTTACATTTTTGTTAATTTTTCGGCTATATATAAATTATTTCATATCATTTGTTAATTTTTATGTTTGTGCTTGCACCTTTTTTGTTATAATTATGAGCTCTGAACAAAAACAGATTGTCTTCAGCAAATAAAAACCTACTGCATGTCAAATCTCATTGTTTTCATTTCGCAAGTTGTCACTTTTGGTTTCTTATCATGTTTCATGAAAGCCTATGGTCATTTTTATTTTTCTAGGGTTTCGCTTGCTCAGTACCTTACATATTCATTTTATCCATTTCCATATGCCGCATCATTTTGCAATTTCACATATCTAAAAAAAGAATGCTAAAATATTATACTTAAAGTCGACTATAATTTATTTACTTATGTACATTTATATTTAACCTTTAAATAATCATTAGATTCAACTTCGGAAATCAAATTCTGTGTTTTATTCAGCGTTATTTTTTAAACTACTGGGAACTGCTTTTGCAATATGATACGTACTAATAACAATACTACATTACATATACATAAAACATATAACTACTATTGATAAAACATACACGGTAAAAATTGTTTTCCCTAACAATGAACGGGACAGTACGTAATTACAAATCATACCTCAATTCGATGTATTAATATCTAAAAATATATATGATTCTCCAACTTGCAGCAGCTACATACAATAGGCATTATACCATAAGATGCTTTACAAATGTAAATACATAGGCTAACAACGAAAAAAATAACTACACATACAAACTAAGTGGATTTTAAAAATAATAGGGCTAAAATCGCTACTTTTTGCGAAAAACTTCTTTGAATAACTGTCAATCTTTCTCATCTCACACATAAAAGTACATTTATGGCTTATGGCCACAGGTTAGCATTATGGAAGTTAGCATTAAAATTAATTTCATTAAGAATTACGTTATAGGTCTAAATATACTAGGCATTGATGTTTTTTTCTTATAATTATTATATGATAATATTTAGCATTTATTCCTGTGTTAGAAATGTTTGTAATTTTAATACAAAACAATTGCAATATTGGATCACACAAATAAGAAATAATTATTTTGAAGTACCATTGCATACTGCTAAAAAAGTGTCGCATGTCAATTGCACGAATTCATTTCGAAATTCACAAAGAAAGTATGAAACATAGATCGTTTTCGACGTTTGAATTTAATTACGGTCTATTATCTATGAAAATGAGCATTGAGTTAATGTACTTTTTTTATTGATGCTCGTGATTCGGTTTCTAGTGTCTCATTAATTACGTAGCGTGTGCAAGCAGATTGAATATTTGACTTACTAAGTCTACCTTCTTGTTACTCATTCACGATTATCCATATGTAAAATAAAGGATAAAAGACTTACTACGTTACTACTATGTAAGTTAATTACGTTTGGTGATGATTATGAAGTAATAACATTATTCAATGTGTTCGAATCGAATCAAGAATCTACGAATATAATAATAAAATCAGTTTTATAATCATAATGATTAAAAATATAATATGTATCAGATAATCTCATTCTGTAAACAATAAATACCTCTAATAATAATCAGTAGCTAATACATGACTATCCAATCAAGTAAAATTAGATACGTAATGCGTATACTGACCTATAGTGAGCTGAATCATATATGCCTAAACAGTAAATACTAATATATAATAGCCAATAAAATTGTAATTAGAAATAATAAGAAAATTTGCTCTTTATCCATAAGAGAGCTGCAATCCGAAATAAGTATTATTATAACGCTAATAAACGTTACGGTAATATATATTATAGTTATCTTCGATTAAGATGGAAAATGTCGTAAACAGAAAAATACGTGTCCTATTAATAGTGAATTGCAAAAAGGAACTCCTTATAAAAAGTGGTAATAATGTAAATAACCGTAGCATGTTAGTGCCTGAATAGTTTACTCTATAATGACTCTGTAATGAATGTTTTAGAAATTAGAATCGTAGCAGAAAGTGTACTATAGTTAAAGTTGTTATTAGCTGTCTGGCGAAAATGTAAGACCTTATTGAATCTGTTGGATGTGTAAATCAATAAAATTGGTGATGACAATTGAAGACACAAGTTACTAAACATACGAATGTTAAACTAGGACACAATGCAATGCTATACATTCAATAAATACAAAGATCAATTGAATGATGACATCGTTAATAAATAATAATATAAATCAATTACTACTACGCACTTACTTCATTTACCTATTCACATTTTATCATTTCCCCTTTCTTAACCAGAAAGCTGAGGAATGATGCATATGTTTTTAATCGTATGATGTCTGTATTAAATTCACATCAAAAATTGTGTCAGAATAATTTACTACCTTCACCGCAAATCATTAGCCACATGAAAATCTTAATTTCTGTAAACGAGGATTATCTCAGAAGAAACTGCGACGATGAGAGATGTACTTAGCCGATAGGGATTACCCTGTTATTCCTGCTATGAGTAATAAAACCAAACCTTTTAACTTTACTCTCACATTCCTTTCAATACCTGTCGAACGAGTTTTTATAGCATGTTTTAATGTTCCAACATTATTTCAATACCTATATGTACTAACTTGGGTCTTAGCTTCAAGGACCTTGTACTTGTAAACTCAAAAATCTAATTTCCAGTTGTAAAGTCGCAGAACTTCAGCCTAAAGATTCCTACACCTGTACATGTAGGCAATTTACACTTTGGTGCGATAGCCATTGCTTTAGAAAACAAAAATATTTTCCATTGTCCTCTACTCAAAACCTGTTGGTAGTCTAAAGGTCAGAAAATCTAACACATTTTGAAATTTTACATAGAAATTTTCACACTTAAATGAAATCGATTTTTGTACTTGAGAAAATAACAAATAAGAATTATTTAACTTTGTTTTCTTCCGCAAATTGCAATTGCATTGTATTCTAATCTCCAATGCGTATATATATTAATATATTTCAGATTCTTGCAATTATTTTCAGTCATACGATCCTGGCACATTGGCTCATCTTTCAGTTTAACAAGAATCTGCACCAGGGAAAATTAAAACATTTTTCGTTGGAGTAGTGTCTCATTTTGTCTCCAATCTAACAATGCCATATTCACCCTCTGTTATAACTGATAAAGAAAATAAAGCATTAATTGAAGTGAGTATACATTTACAAAATAGAAGCATATTGTCGTCATAAATAGTACATTGGTTGAAAAATAATAATACAGTAATGTTTACAATGATATGTTTTATTTCATGGAAAATTGATCATCAGTTTCGAAATAAATTGTCCGATTTAAATTTAACTGGAGAAGAAAACACAGACTTGTTTCTAATACGATGGATTCGTGGTATTTTAATTTTAATTAATTCTATGCCATTATATTTTATGAAATTGGATTAGTATTCTGTATTTCTTCTGTTGGGTTTTACTAATTTTAGCCAGGGAGATGGACTTGGTACAAGCCGAAGCTATGCTAAGAAAAGTATGTAAATATTCGAGAAAATTATATTGTCTACTACACAATATTTTCAATGAGATCATTTTGGATATAAATGTAATTTTGGTTTAGAGTTTAATCTGGAGAAAAGAGCATGACATGGATAGCATCCTAACATGGCAAGCTCCTGAATATTTTGCGGAAGAATTGCCATTTGAAATTTTTGGACATGATATTGACGGATGCCCAATCTTAATGATTCCATTTGGATTGTACGATGTCAAAAAGGCTGTAGACTCAGGTCTGAAAGATCAGTATCTAAGATTCATCGACTCGATATTTGAAAGAGTTATTGATCTCATGAGACATAGTACTGGTCCTTCTGGGGAACCTATTACACAATTCGTACTTATTTACGATATGCTAAATCTTAGTTTCCGACAATTAACATCTGTTGGAGGTTTGCACATCATTTCTGAAAATCTATTCGCATATTTAAAATTCAAGTGTTGATTAATCACATTTCATCAATATTTATGAATTTATTTGTATGTTTACTTAGCCGTGGATGCCATGCTGGAGACAATTCGTAGATACGAAGGTAGGATATATCTAACCGTCTCTGTATTTCAAATACTAATTAAATGAAGATGTAAATTAATTTGGAATTTATATGGAAAATTTCAGCAAATTATCCTGAAACATTAAAAACGTGCTTTGTGCTGAACTGTAAGTAAATCATGTTATACTGCCCATTGTATCGTAGCGTTCATTACACTTTGTTATCTGCAGTAGTTAATGTCAAATACTTTCGTAATTGATATAAAACCTGATTGGTCTTTTAACTTTGGACGACAATCAGCCATTAGCCAATATGCGTCAATTATTAATTGCCAGACACAGTACTGACACCACTCATGTTTGGATTAATATCTTTAAAAGTCATTGATAACCAAATAATTTAATTGAATTTTCATTAAATTACAGCTTCACGAATATTTGTGTTTTTATACGGTCTGGTAAAACCATTTTTGTCACAAAAAACTGCAGATAAAGTACAAATTTATGCTTCTAATGCTACAAAGTGGAAATCAGTGCTGTTAAAAAACATTGATGCAGATCAGCTTGCAGAATACTTTGGAGGAACATCTTCTCACAAGCTCAAAGTAAAATTACTTATCTAAAAGGCTATATAGGCATCTAAAATTCTGTATCGTAAATAGCAGAATATACGGAGGTTAATTAAACTGTACACTATACTGTCTAAAAAAATGTTGTAGTGGCAAGAAACTGAAAAGGCGGTTGTGCAGCAAAATGATTCGGTGGAGGAGGATTTTATTTCTGTTAGTGTACCTGCTGGAGAATTAAGAAAAATAAACAACTATATTAAACATCCAAATTCTATAATGAGGTACCTACTCGACAATAAAATGTACAAACAAACGCCAACTTAGTACCTGCAATAGTTAATGCTATTAGAATATAATTTTCGTTTGAATTTCTCTTAGCTGGAATTTTAAAACGGACTCAAATGATATCGGATTTTCAGTTCAATATGAAAATGAGGAGGAAATTGTTCCCAGTAAAAGAGTAGACTCACATATATCGAAACAAAGTGGTTCTATCACTTGTAAGAAACCTGGAAGCTGTAAGTCATGACTCGCATCAGCTGAAATTCTTCAAAAATAATTACTAACTGAATACACTGTCAATTTAGTGTTCCTATTTATTTGTAATTTCAGATTTTTTGTGTTTTGACAATACGTTTAGTCGTATGCGCTCAAAAGTTTTGCATTACAATGTCAGCATTTCATCTCCAGAAGAGGATGAGGATTCTGATGAAGTTACCAGGCTATAAAACATTTTAAAATATTCGCATGATTTTATACTGCGATGAAATGAGAACTAAAATAAATTATTGATAATTGATATTTAGCTTAACAATTTTGTATTCTAGCCGCAACCATTTATTTTTCATGCACCTATAGTTAGTAAAGTGGGCAGCGAATTGCATTTGCTTCTTTATAAAAATTAAATGTCTACTTCATACACAGGATGAAATATGAAATTCCAAAAAATACTTTTAAATACTCATGCTTAAAAGGGCAAAAACCATAATGATGGGTTTATCTGCTTGCAAATGAACTTTGGCGGGATCTATTGGACCTATCGTAATGAATCACACGAAAGTAATAGAATTTAATCTGGAGAAAATAAAATGACGTGGATAATCTTTGAACGAGTACCTACTTTCCTGCTTATGGATCATTTATCATGGTTTAAAAGGTTTAGCACAAAAACTAAGAAAGAGAAATCCTTCTGTCTCAGCAGCTAACAGAACAATAAAGGGGGAAATCGATTTTTAAAGAGAACAATTTCTAAAAAATAAAAATAAATGTTGCATGCAAAATTTACAGATTGAACCTTCCAAAATGTTACAGTGTGTGGCTTGTGGACTTACAAACATCTAACAAACACATAGATCTACTAACAAATAAACAAACTACAGTACCTACCTAGATCTACAAACATAATAATATAGATTTAAACGAACAATTCCCGAAAGTAAAAAGTCTTTAAATTTTGCCAAACTCTAGGTGTCAGTGTCAGTAGTCTATTACTGACAAGGTGATGGTTGAAGGGTAAATTAATTAAGCAAACTTATCCTTATTCATATTTGTCATGAATTATGAAAAACATGATATACTTTAGCAACCTTTGTTAGGTTGAGATTACTTTTTCTCTTTACACACACACGTTAATTAAAGTTGAGAGCTGGTGATGAGTTTCTTGAAAAAGAAGGTCATGGTCAGAATTGAAATGGAAAATGCTTGTTCTGTTATAAAATGATGTCGGATGTAAGGCGTGCGATATTCACAGTGTCCTCACGCGTTTCATAACTATAATTACTTAATTACTGGTGAAAGAGTGGCACATTTACACAGCTAATACCGTTTAATAACGAAGTGGAATTTTTAATAATAGTAATCATAAAGCATAATTACTTTGTATAGGATTAAGTAGTTACCAATGCTCTAGGTTTTTTTTGGAGTGTGTTCATCAAGATACATAAATTATGGACACAACGGATTAAAACCATATTAAAACAGACTTTTTATTTGTTGTTATGAAATAATAGGTTTTTTTCGCTGGATAATAATTAACGATCATTCCCTTGTCACTTTAGGATCCAGTCATGCAAAATCCATGTCTTATAATGTAATGATTTTTTCCTCCGACTAAATGCGTCAGTAACAGTTGTAACTTTATTTTCTGAACACATTTTTAAAAGCACAAGGAAAATGGCGAGGAAACAGCAACAGGTATAAGCACTGCAGATTTCTGGATAATGTTTCCAACAACCCATTTTCCTGTTTTGGTCGAGGCGACGTAGTAATTATTGTATCTGCAAAACAAGCTCTGTTCACGGTACGGGTATAAATGTACCTGTCACGCACACTGGCACACATGTAAAAATAGTAACTTCGTATTCCAATAAAATTGTATATATGGGTCGGATACGGAATTTTGCTTGGATTCATATAGTAAATTTTTTTTGCAGAAGATAATATAAACAACAGGAATGGTAACTATCATGCATTGTTGTCTGTCTGACTGGCAGTACAAAGAGTGGATTTTAATGGCTACACTACATCACCATAAATCTATATGGAATACCTTGATTTTAAAAGGAATCTCTCTGATTATACTATTTAAACACAGCACATATCCCATCATTAAATCCATTAATGCAATTTAGTAATTTTCCAGCGAAATCCTTTTTACCTGTTTAATATGTTCATTATTTAGCATTTACTATATCTACAAGCAATGCCATTGGTTCATATAGAACGCCCAATCTAAGTCAGTAGAATCTTTTTACTCACTATTTATTTGTGTTATATTTTTACGAGAGCTTTGTTTCGTCTGGAATGACATACATTTTCAGACTGTTAAAAACTGACATCACCCAATAATCTCTTTCAGTCTATTGAGCTCTGCCACTCAATTTACTTCTACTACTTAAGAAACTCCTGAAATAACTTCAAATTAATCGCAATCTTCAACAGTTGGCTAAAAGGGATACTCAAATTATATTTCTAAACAGTTAAATAGGTACTGAGATTATAGATTTTTTGTGAAAATTTCTAAAAAGAAAAGAAAATGGCTGCTCTGACAGAGAAAGAAAAAGTTGCACTGGACCAAGTATGCTACACAATAACACACAATATCATACTTTCGTTTTATACTTCCTTCATTGATTTCTTTGTTTCTTTTTCAATGTAGTTTCGTCGCAATTTGTCGGATTTGAATTTGACTGGAGAAAATAACAGCGATATGTTTCTTGTAAGATGGTTAAGAGGTAAATTAAAAACAATTTTATTTTGTATAAAGAAATATTTAATCAATTCGAAAAGATTAAAATGATTAAAAACTTTTATTGAAATTATATTTGTATTATTCCAGCCAGAGAATTGGATTTACCAAATGCAGAAGCTATGCTAAGAAAGGTATTTACATAGTCAGTCTTCATTTATTTTACTGAAATACTGCATTGGTCATTTTTTAAGAAGGTCGATCTATAAACTTCGGTTTAATAAATAATAGAATTTAATATGGAGAAAAGAAAATGACGTGGATAATCTGTTGAAGTGGACCCCTCCTGCTAATATCGTTGAAGAATTCCCATATGCGATATTTCCTGGTCATGACAAGGTAAAAATAATAAACATTCAACATTCAACCTTTAGACATGATATCATCCATAATTACATGAAAATTATGCAGCAAACATAAATAACTGACCACAAAATTATTTTTCTTATGTTACAGGATGGTTGTCCCTGTAAGTAATTTATTCTCTTCAATCTGGATTACTGTTCTTGACTCGTATTTACGTGAATTACATATCCGGACCTTTAACATACTTTTTCCAAGATTGCCATGCAAGTGATACTATGCTTAAATTAATGTAGAGAATAAAATTATTTGTATTTAATTTATAGTGGTAACACTCCCGTTCGGGAGGCATGATATTAAGCATGCAGTGGAATCTGGACAAAAGGATGTCTATTTGAAATATATTGAGAGGGTATATGAACAGCTTTTGGATCGGATGCGACAATCTTCGAAAAACAATGGAAGACCCATTACTCAATTCGTAGGTATCTACGATATGGCCCACCTGAGTTTCAAACAGTTGACGAATGTCGGAGGTTAAAAAAATAATTCATGCTTAATAATTTGAATTTCCAATGTTGACGATTTGTGAATAAACCAATGCTTAACTCGCAATTTTTTTCTTGCATGGTAGCTGTTGACACGATGTTGGATTCGGTGCGAAGATTCGAAGCAAATTATCCGGAAGTATTAAAAACATGTTACGTCATCAACTGTGAGTTAAGGAATTCTACCTTTTCAAATTTTTGCAATGATAAATGTGGTTTTTGAGCATAAAACTAACAAGAAATGGTTTATCATTTTAATTGCAGCTTCCCGAGTGTTTACAATTTTGTACAGCTTGATAAAGCCATTCTTGTCCCAAAGGACCGTGGATAAGGTTCGAATTATGGGATCAAATCCAAACAAATGGAAAGCCGCTCTTTTAAAAAACATTCCTGCAGATCAGCTACCTGTCCATTTCGGCGGAAGTCATCCACTTACTCTAAAGGTATTCATTCAGCACGTTAACACATAATTATATAATTGGAGCGTTTCACCGGATATGAATACTTAATGCTAAATTACCTTCATACCTATGAATGACTAATGAAATGTAAAGTGGGTTATTGTGATTATAATGAATTGTGACCAAAAATGTATCACCTAATGAGATATTTAAAAAATGCTTTTGTTCATTTTTATGTATGTGATATGTATGTGATATGTATGTATGTGATAGTGGTATGATTCCAACAAGAATGGGCAACAACTGGATGGAAAAAATTCGCCAAATGGTTCTTCTGATGATGAAGACTACATTGCTGTCACAGTAGACGCAGCAGACAAATTGAATGTCGAATTCTACATCAAGCACCCGAATAGCTCTATGAGGTAAATACTCTAACCAAGCATACACAAGAGCGTATCCATAGGGGGGCTTTGGTGCTCAAGCCCCCCACCCCCATCCCAGATCCCTAGAAAAAGAGAAAAGTTTTGGAAAAATAAGCTAAAAACGCAAAAAAACTCTTCGCTTAATTATATAATATGATATATAATTAATTATGTAATTAGTATTCTAAATATTGTTTTCTTCTAAACGAAATATTTTAATGTTGTTAGTTGGAGTTTTAAGACAGATTACAATGATATTGGATTTTCTGTCTTGTATGAGAACACCGAGGAAGTGGTACCATATGAAAGAGTAGAATCTCATGTGTCTAAACAAAGTGGGTCGATTACATGTGGCAAGCCAGGCAGATGTAAGTTACAAAGAAAATATTCCACTTTTCTATGGGTCAAGAAAGTCACTTTGCATATGATGACAAATAAAAAACGATTGGCTAACACGCGATATTAACATATTTGGCTTTTGTATTTCTCCTGTAGATATTTTGTGCTTTGACAATACGTACAGTCGTATGACTCCTAAAACTCTACACTACAGTATTGCAATTACTTCTCCAGAGGATGACGATTCTGATGAAAATACCAACCTTTAATAATAATACGAGAATGGAATTTTTAGGTATATTAAAGCAGAGGTCTTTAATAAACAGGTGTCCTGTATTGATCAATACGGTGAAAACCTCAATTAAGTAATTAAGGGAAACAATGACAATATATTTGATTTTATGTTAGACATTAAATATCATTCTGTATCACAATTTTTTCTGTCATCATGCTTTGTATATTTGTGAACTCTATAATAAAATTTTATCTAGATATTTTACCATAATATCAATAATGCTGACTTACTTAAAATTGATTATTGCTGGCATTGTTTCATTAGAAATAACAGTTTGTAATGGTTTGTAATTGCAATGTTACGCAAAATTATTCTTTTAATTTTATCATGTGCTGCATGGCTAGAAATATTTGGCACTAATAAAATTACTAACAATTTTTACCTCATGGATGAATAAGTTGTTTTTATTGTTGGCGAATTTATTATTATTGATCTCTGTTAGCAGACGCTAATATGCGATGGTGAAATGAGGATGGAGCAATCCCTGGATCTACACTATGTGCATGGTTAGAAATGTTTGTTAATAAAATAATGAACTAACAAGGAAGTAATAATAACAATACAAAAATAATTATTAAAGCATTTCCCAACTTTAATGCAGACAATTCTTACAAAATTAATGTCATTGCAAATTAATACACTGCGTATCATTATTCATAATTACTGAGAGAAAATTCATTACAAATCAATACAGATTGAAGTTAGGTCACTAGAAGTAAATAATTGTACGATATTACTTGTGTGTAGGATTAAAAATCATTAATACTTTGTAAAAAGGAAGAAGAGCATTAATTAATTCGGACTAAATCCAGAATTATCATAAGATCTCATATTTGGATTATATTTGTGGTTAGGTTTTCTCGCTCCCCTTTGCTTTCCATTCCCATGTCCATTACTGTGGCCATTTCCATTGGCAAAATTTTGGTTCGGATGCAGGTATGGATTATGTAGATGGAATTCCGTTGCTTTTGGATCGAATTCGTTGTGACTATAATACTTGCTATGAGTTTCCATTGAGAGCGTTTCTCTTTTATTTTTGGACTTTTTGGATTTGCAGCAGATAACTTTGCTAAGTTTTACAATCAGAGGATGAATGTACTGTTCTTGATCTTTTGTCAATCGGGAAGGTCCTATTCATTTCACAGATAAAATATTTTTATTATTAACTTAAATATTTGCAAAAATTTCTTAATCGATGGAATTATTATTTGTAGTTATGAAAAGGTACTTACCAGTAATGAGACTGACTAAACTTCCTACAATGACAGTAATTAGTGTCCCAATTAGTGGATAAAGTCTAATTAAGACACAATGAATAAATTAAATATTAAAGAAATTATAAAATAACAATTTATTTAAAATAGTTTAAAAATTCATATAATCTTACGCATAAGAAACTGTGTAGATTTTCTCAGGCCAATCTCTAAAAGAAAAAAAAGAAAATTATTTTTATGCATTTGTCTATCAATGAGCAGTGTAAACGTAAATAGATAGGGCGTACGGCAATGGTATCGGTCCTGGTGGATTTTCAGCACGATAATAAACATCGGATAGATTTCCAACAACTCTAGAAAAGGTTTCATTGGAACAATTGTCGATTCCAAAGCTAAGAGGGGGAGCTTTCTTATTGTAATATAATCCGCCAATACTAATCCATAATGTTATAAAATGGGCTGAAAGCATCCCCAAAATTGCTCCATATTTATTGATGAATGGCATAAGGACTCCAAGAAGACTGAAATAAAATATATTCAATATAAAAGCGAATTTATTTTTTTATAGGCATCATCTATTCATAAAAAGCTTACAAAGCTCCTAGGAGTGGTCCCACTACAGATCCATTTACAACAATTGCAGCAGTCAGTACCCCACCGAGATTTCCAGCGACAAACCCCATTCCAATTGTAACGAGTCCATAAAAAAGACCTGGAATTATAAGTAAAATTAAATACTGCTCTTAATTTTTTTTCATCCATGTCTAACTTAAGGGTGAACTCTGAATCATGCTGGCAAAATTGGAGTGAGAAAACAAGCTCAGTTATATAACACAAAACTGAGTGACATACCAATGACTTTCGTGACAAAGCCTTGTTGACCTTCATTCAGCTCACGGAAATAACGAATTTTTGTGAAAAAATCTTGCCAAGTGACGGCTGCAAGGGAATTCAGACCAGACGACACTGTACTACAAAACAAACATTCACAATAGTTGCGTTTTAAGTAGAAAAGCATTTTTTCTCGCTGCTGCTAGTAGATTAGCTGTCTACCTGTCATCTAAATGACAAAATATATTTTCCAAGTTTAGCTAATTTTGTCAACATTTTTCAAATTTTATTTCATTACGAGAAATCCTTTCATCTAAACAAACTTTAAGAAATTATTTTGTAGAGAAACAAAAATATTTAGCTTCACTGAAAAATATGTTTTTGTAAAAAATGAAATGGGGCAACAATTGGTTGAATGAGGAAAAGTAGTGCAACTAAATAGAAGAGTAAAACTTTATTTAGAGTGCAAAACATCATAGATTATGGATGATTATATCAGAGCATGCGATTGAAAAGCACACCTGTATTAAAATCAAGTTTTGTTCACCTAAATTAAACTAATTAAGTAAATGAGCATGATCACTTTAAAAGTAAATTCGTAGTGTGATATAAAGCAGAGGAGAAGAGTCGTAGTCGTAAAACCAAAAGCACTTGACTATAATAGTAATTAAAGGCAGCAAGGTTAAGGTTGAGTCAATCCATGATTAAATACCTGAGAGATCCTGAGAATAAACACGCGATGAACAGGCCCATTAAGCCTGACGTAGGAGATAAAAATTCTACGACGAAATGTGGTGCGATTTCGTCATTCCTTTTAATAAAACCTAAAGTCAGTGGGTCGCATCCTAAAATAGTACACAGAAGAACAATAATCTTCACATTGAGTTAGATAAATTAATTAATCCGACAATTTAGACTTCTCTAAATCATCAACAATATTTACGCATGAAAAACTTTAAACTATAAAAATGCAAGATTACCGGCATAATTTGCAAATATCACGATTCCAGCCAAGACTGCTAAACTCATTGTAAAAGCAACTAGTGGGGCTGTGAATATCAGAGCTCTGTGTAAATTAACATTTATGAATTTACATTTTAATTTTTTATCTTTGCGGGCATTATTATAAAATACATGTCTACGCGTTTTTATTAGCGAAATTTTACGTAAAAGCTTTTTTCAAAGTCGGCATGCTACAGTAGCGTTGGACGGTGGTCTGGTGGCACCCATAAGCACTCAGCCAGAAGATTCCTTGGCCAAAAAATATATTGAAAGATGTATGCCTCGTAAATGGATCTACTGTGAAACTAGAAAGAAATAAATGTGCATTAGAAAATACGTACTGTACTGTGTAATTTCACAAATATTTAAATTGTTATCATAGATTCAGCATTTACTTCAGAAAATTGATCCTTCCATGATCATTTGCAATGTTAAATGCATTTGTCAACCCTCCTACATTGATAGAGCCTTGGACAATAATGGCAAACATGCCAGCAAACATCATTAGGATCTGGAACACGTCTATGAATACATTTCTGGATTATAATTTGGCATACTACAAGGAAATACAGACACTGGGACTTTACAGAAGACGAAAATCACCGACGGGGAGGAATTACAGACGCTGGCAATTGTATTGCATGAAAGCTCATTGCATGAATGCTCAGAAATCAAATTCACCGTGGTCTGGTGTGTTCTATCACATATTATTCTACCCTCCACCAAAAATTAAAAATCTTCGCCACCTTGAGTTTTGATGACATTTTACCTAGAAATCACCAATGCCATTCTTAAAACAGAACAGACAGTGTTATTCCATGATAAAACCAAGAAAAAGTATTTTGAGTGGATAATTTTGCTGTCCACGGCCGGAAGTACTGATGAAAAGTTTGAAAAGTTTCCATCTTCAA